>JABVXV010000154.1:122241-142916 GCA_013365325.1 Dipetalonema caudispina
GCTCATACAATAACTACATAATATTGAAGGGATGCTCATACAATAACTACATAATATTGAAGGGATGCTCATACAATAACTACATAATATTGAAGGGATGCTCATACAATAACTACATAATGTTGAAGGGATGCTCATACAATAACTACATAATGTTGAAGGGATGGTCATACAACAAATATACCACGTAATAAACATAATTGTCTAAACACTGAAATAGTTTGACATTGGGGATATTATGATGAATTAAATATCGGAAAATCTAGGCCAGATATCTATTTATATATGCTATTGATGATAATGTTATCAAATTGGGGCAATTTGGGAGATAACAATTCCTTAATTGATTTAGAAAATAGTTTTAGTAGTGAAATATATATTTCAATTTTTTTAACAAACACTGTTAAAAAAAAAAAAGTACTCAATTTACAGGTAAATCAAGTTGAATTTACAAAATGCTTAGTTAAAAAATTGGTTAAAGTTTCGCGCAAAACATTCATTTACGATTCATTTTCTTCATTATATCAGATATGCGATTTCATTTTTATAATATTTTTTTTTTTTATTTTTTTTAAGATATTTTACCAACAACTTCTTTTTTTTTTTAACATTTAAATACTTAATCATCAAAGTTATTTGATTAAATTGTTTGAGAGTTTTATACTTTCTCATTTCTGAAATAATCAGTTCGAAAGCAATTAGTTTGTGATTGAAAAATTAATGAGGAGGAATTTTTAACACTATTAAAAATTGTCTGTTATTTTGGTCGCATTTATTAGTGTAAATTCATTTTTTGAAATAACTGTGTAATTTTTTGCTTTTGATATCATCTATTCATTCACTTTCTGACCTCGAAACAAATATACTGAATATCATTAACAGATCGGTTAAGTAGTGATCAGCATTGATCACAACATCTGTGGTTTTGATTTGCTACAAATGTCTGGTATCGATAAAATTTATCAGAAGTCGTTGAGATAATACCAATGACTGCATTCGCTTATCTTGTCACGAATGATTGTGGACAAGTGAATAATTATCACAGCATGCAACGGTGATATCAGCTACAAAGTATTCCGATCATATGATATTAAGAAGTGGATGACAACGATCTATTTAGGGGAATCAACTGTTACTCAACATTGCCTATTTCAACATTTATGAGTAATTGCTGCAAAGATTCCATAAAAACATCAATGTTATCATGTTATTATATCACAAGGAAAGCGATATAAATGTTTAGAATAAATTACGGGATAATATGATGTTGGAAAAGTTATCGTGACTATTTCTCATTATTAATGGAATAGAAAAGAATTGTCGTGATAACTTCTCATTATCAGTAAAGTAGAAAAGAATCATTAGGTATTCAAAACTGTATTCTTTCTTTCATAAATCCAATATTTTTACAATTCTTCTTACTTTGCAGGGAATTCTGAGATAAAAGCTAAAACAACAAAAAAAAAAAAAAAACTAAAAAAGAAAATTGAAGGAATTTAATTCGTCTTGCTTGCTTATAACTTGTCAAGCATCTAAGTCATAATTTTTTAGAAAGAAAGTTCAGGAAAAATGGATCAATAAATTTATGAAAGGTTTCAATTAATAACAATTGATATCACACCTGAATGGATTTGTTGGGATGAAAAAGTATTTCTATTGTTTATTAATAGCTTTATGCAGGTAGAATTTAGTTATTTCAGCTTATTGATATTTCAGTCTTTTATCCAAAAAAATGTTAGCTTCAATAAATCCACTAAATGTTTCTTATTGTTTGCATAGCAACGAATGGTAAATAATACTTATCCCATGGAGTTTTGAAAAAAAAAAGTCAAATTTTGATAAATTTGCATAGTCCTTGTTCAATTAAACAAATTCAATTAATTAAAAAATTTGATACTCATATCCCAATAATAGAACTTCAATAGTTGTAGAAAAATTTCGAATATAGTCATTTTGAATTCTGAAAATTTTGGCTTTATCAAAACAATACTTAACGTTAAATGTTAGATAGAAGGAAGGAGAGCCAAGTTAATTACTGTAAATGATCGCTAAGATTACGGTAATACATATATAGCATAAATATTATGATATGCATACCTTTGCACTTACACAGTTATACATCTGGTTTTGTATAATCAAATTCAAATTTGAATTCGGTATTCGATCTTTTTTTTTTGCTGTAAGAAGAATGCTATGCCAAAAGTTTTTTTAATTAGCTGAAACAAGAAGAAATAGTTGATAAGCAAAACAGGGTTGGTATCATCCAGGAAAACAGAATATGAGGTAAATTCGACATTTACAAATCTTCCTTTAGCCTGATCATGTATAATTAATTAGTTCATATATTTACTCTATAATTAGTTTAATTTTTGCTCTATTTGAAGAAATAACGATCTATTGAAACAGAACATGAGACAATGAACTTAATTAAGGCTATTTAAAATTAAACAATTGCAACATCACATAGTTTATAAATTGATCTATTCGTTTCTTCCTTTGGTAAACATTCTTTTTTGATGTCCTTGGGTAGAAAAATTTTTGAACGCTTCAGGAAAATATCAAGTGGACAAAAATCACTATCCGATGGACATCCTTTTGTAAAACGTGTTATCACACGATATTGATGATGGAATGCTTCATGAAAGAGTATCTGCAACAACAATTAGGGACGCATTTGAGTTTAAAATTTCAAATTATGCTTTCGACGAATTAATATTTCATAACGTAACTCTTTGGAAGTTATTTTGAAATAGGAATGGAACTAATTAATCGAATAAATTAGTAATAAAGAAGTCATATCAATACATTAATTGAGTTAAAGTAAACAGATTTGCAGTGCAGTAAGTGTGAAACTAATTGTCGTAGAAGTTAGTAGTGAAACGACATCAGTAACATTTTAATACAACTGGCATATATGTAAGCCAATAGTAAAAAAATCCAAAAAAGTTAGTGACAAAATTATAGTGGTAATAAATCAGGATATTTATAAAAATTTCAACAAAAAAAGTAGCTTAAAAAACAGATACCTTTACTGCGAATCCTACATCCGTTTTATTCCATAGTTCCACTGCAACAGAAGCGGTATATTGCGGTAAACCTTTTTCCAGAATTTTTTCATCAGCAAGTGTAGCCAATAAGGCGGCAACTGTTGTATCATGCTGTTAAATACATTTTAAAAAAAGAAAAAGAATTCGAAATGAAAATGAAATAACTTTAAGAATGCGACAAATTAGATTATATAATGTTTTATTATATAACAACTTTTCTGATTTGCATTTAAATTCGAATTTCTTAATTATCTTAAATATTTTTTACTGAGTCAACCTAAAATATTATTTATAAGAAAATTTTACAATATTTTTTGTGGATAATTATTCAAAATATAATATAAGCAAAATAAATGTACAGCTGAAAGAGCGAAATATTTGCGCTGCAGAATCCATGAACAGCTAGGATTTTCCGGATTCATTAAACACTCTTTCTTCTGGTTTATATTTTCCACAAAAAGTTTCAATAAGCTACCTAAAATAACATCATATCAGAAGATATTTCCAAAGATATCAACGATTTTTATCAATAAGTAATAAATAATCCTTAACATTAATCGTTCCACCCAGTATTTTTACTGCAGATAACATTTGAATCTTAAAGAATGCATTTACATCATGCTTATCATTGTACTAACATATCCATTGCTACATTTTACCAAATTATCAATAAGTTACTTTTCTAATAGCTATCACTTTCTAAATACTAATTTAAGTTTTTTTTTTTCTGGTAATAATAAAAAAAATGTATTTTTTTTGTTCATTATTGGAAGGAAAATTATTGTGAAGTGTTAACAGTAAGAGTATTAAAATGAAGCTTAACTCAAAAACTATGCTATTTGTATTAAAAATTAGTGCTTCGGATAAAATTCTAAGATTATTAAATCATAATTTTTGAATCCAATTTACGGGCAGGTGTGCAAAAAACCCCAAAGTTGATCTCTAAGAATACAAGAAAATCATTGAATTATAATAGAACTCATAATTAACTCATCTATTTGTAATGTATGGTCAGATTAAATGATACTAGCATATTGAAGAAATTCGAAATAAGAACTTTGTCAAACTAATCACTTTAATTCATCCAGTCATATTGTAGAGGTAAAATTTACAGGAACATGGAAACGGTAAAAACACTTTACCTCCTCTAAGTTTAGTCAGTTCCGGTAGATGTGGTATTGAAATACCATATATAAATTCATTGGTAATCATCGATAAATTGCGCAACTTTTTAGAAACATTATCGTTGATCCATGATGGTTGTGACATATTATGTGAAATCTGCAAAAAAACTTGTTAATTCTGAAATCCTTATCATCTTTGCATCCACCACAATTACGCTTGAATATTTTAAATCAATTTGAAATGGATAGATCATATTTCTTCATGAGAAATTATGATTTAGCAATATTGACATTATTGACCTCCGTCCATAAAACGTAATTTAAATAAAAAAAAAAAGTCAAACCTCAGCATAATGAATATCGTTAATAGTGTGTATATTATCCAAATTTACCTTCATACCACTTTTTTTACTTATGTAATCAAAAAAATCCTAGAAAAAAAGGATATTAGGAAATATTTGGAAATAAATATTGAAATTACACAAAAATTATAAAAAGTTTTCATGGAAAAGTTATCAATATTACAGAAGAGAATGATATGCGTAAAATTGATTTGTTTTTGTATTCTTATTCAGGAATCAGATGAATAATTCAGTAATTGATTGGACAATATTTGTTAATTAAAATGATTCGTTAATCAAGTAATATAATGATAAATTATCAGTCAAATTACTTTGTTACTTATAGCTAGTCACTTAAACTGCACTTTTAAATTATCATGGAATAATTCAAATTTCGTGGACATATTAAAAATGAATATATGAACACTAAAGAAATTGAGGAACTCAAGAAAGTATAAGGAATTCATAACTATTGCAAATTAGATGATATTTTCTTCCACCGCTTTCCCCCTCTCCTCCCCTGATTTTTAATAACTTTATCTCAAAGTTCCGAATTTCGATCAGTTTTGATTTAGAGTTTCATGCAAATTTTACTCATCAATTTTTCGATTCTGCTTGTTTAGATAAGAGTGTGAGAAACAACTAATGAGAAACAACTAATAATTGAAACTCAATTTCCGTTTGAAAAATTTTCGTGAAATTTCGTGGATTGTTTTTCAAGCCAATTTATTTTTCGATAAGCAAAGCGAATAATGAATTACTTTATTTTCATCAGCAATTTTCCGGTAATGCTTACTGCAACGAATAATGGCTGTTAATTGATCGGCACGAGGGCATCGACTAAAAACGTTTCCTACCTTAAAATCACTTTCATAAACTTTCTAAAAATTATGTAAGTTTAGACGAAAGGATTATTTATTTATTTATAAAATAAATTGTACGCCTATTATGACATCGCTTATAAATTTGGTATATTATTTCGAAACTAATAGCTAAATTATTTTCAAAGGAAAATGAAAATAGTTTGATTTTTTTCCCAGCAGCATTCGTCATATCAAACTTTAAAATCATATTAATGCTATATATTTTGCATGATCGATGTTTGAAATCATCCGAGGATAACAAAAATAAAAGCTGAAAAATTATTTCAAAAAACTGAAAATTACAAAATCTTCCTCATTCATGACAGAATGAATCGGAATAGGTGTCCAATGGGATGGCCACTGTTTACTCTCCGGATAATCCTTTCCAGGTATTCCTGTAGGATACATCCCAGCCAAATTAGCCATTGCACTAATTAATGTTCGGTTTACATCGGTACTTCTGATATACAACTGCAAAGCTTTCAAAGTTTTGCATATATTCTGATCTTTACCTTTACTGTGTAAGACATATGTGAAAGTCAAAAATTAATTAAACGATATGTAAGAATGATTCATTAAAATTAAAACTCAAAAAACATTCATTACATCGCATTTTTCAATTTTTAATAATTAAAATTAAATGCATTTATTAAAAAACAAAAATCTTTGATCTGTTTGCTTCAAGAATTTCTACTTCTGCTGTTGATACTTGCAGATTAATCTAATTCGAACAATATATTGGTGCAACAATAAATGGTGAGATATATTGGAACTAATTTTGACCCTAATCAAAACTTATTTAATGGAAAAAGAATAAAGCAAACTTCTTTGGGTTTATAATTATGCGACAAGAAACTATAATTTCCTTCAATGTATCGCTGTCGAATAAGTCGTCCAAGGGCTAATTGCTGCTTCATTCCAAGCTAAATTTAACAATTTTTTGCTTGGTAATTAGCTCTAATAATGCTCTGAAATTGAAATTAGCAAGGAAAAAAATTAAAAAAAACTTGTTTGGTAAATCCGCAAACCTCTGTGAGTTCACCCCAACCATATGGCCATGCTTCTTCCTGATGAATATCGGTCGGATATGCAAATATCGGAGCACGATCACCATGCCGCCAAACCTGAAAATTTTCAAAGGAAAGAATTAAAAAGAGCAAACAATTGAATACGTGGAAGTTTTTTTTTCTTTTTTTCCAAGCTAACAACTGATAATCGGCTTAGCTTGAACAGATAGCTTATCTCAATACAACATAATAATCAATTATCGAATTTTCAGGCATTAATGTTACAGAAATTGACAACTTAATTTAATTTCAGAAGCCGAGAACTTATTCCTCCAAATTTATGCTATCTTCTTCAGGGAATGCATTTGGTAGAAGAATAACATTTTCGACTTTGCAAAATATTTTCAATTTATTTGCTAATGATAAATAATTCAATGAACCAGAATAAAATATACAATTTGTAAGAAAATTAACTCATCGACCGCAACTGTTGCTCCGATCAAAATAAGTAATAATATCGGAAGTGCTGTCATTCCGTAAGCCCTGAAATTCATCAATTCCATTTGTTGAGGAAAACAAAAAAATCATAAAACACTTCTTTTTACACTTCAAAACCTATAAAAAGTAAAACTTACCGAATTCAATAGGATTCAGCAGAAAATAAGTTCCAATTCCAGTTTAATTAAATTATCACCAAAACACTTATTATCTAATCCATCAGCAAGAAAAAATGAAGCTAAAAATAATTTTCAGCAAGATGAAAGTTCTAGTAAAGAATCTTTTTGGAAATAGTGGAAAGTCTGAAAAGCATCTTTTTAAATTTAAATCTATAAATTTTTTAAAACTTGAATTATTTTGAAATATACTGTACGAAAACACATTCCTAAGCTCTTCGATCAAAAAGCGCTTTTTTTTTTTTTTTTTTGGGCGACCATAAAAATGTTCCATTGAATAACCATTAATAAAAGATTAACGACCAGCTAAACCAACTGTTATCTTATCAGTTAGAAGCAAAAGCAATAGCAGCATTGATGTTCTATGCTTCTATCATCAAACAAAAGCACAAATTAATTACCCATCAAATACACTTTTAACCATTTGATCTTTGTTCTAAATTATTGATAATCACCAATCAGTTCTGCAATCATGTCTGGATTTCTCTTTTTTTTCCTTTTGCAAATCAATGCATAATTTATGCCAAAATTAAAAATTGACGAATAGTTAATTTTAAATTTTAATTAAATTAAAGTAAAATTTAACTTCATATCGAAATGAAAGTATCACTAATGTATACATCAATTGATTCTAAACTTTAATCTACCAAATATAATTGGTAACGAATGAGTGAATTAATTATCCATTCGTAGGAAATGAATAAAACAAAATGGTATTAATTTATAAGCGGAAAAATCTTTTGATTAATTGTTTTCGCTATCATATTAAATCACATTGTTGATGAAAATTCACAAGTTTATCAACAGATAATCAAAGATATCTCTCAATTTATTATATTGTTTGTAATTTTTGCTATAAATGTAAACTGTCAAATTTCAGCTAATTTAACTAATTTACCAGAAATTAGCCATACAGTAATTTGTTACAGTAGTCATTACAATTAATTCCATTGAGATTCATGTTTTCATGGCGATCCTTAAGGACGTATGTCGCCACTATTTGTAAATTACTGGCTGTTTTCCAAAGTTTTGTCAAATTTTTTTTTGTAGTAATTCTGTTGGAATATTTGATGGGATATATATTTTTACGTTAATTTTATTCATAAATTTTATCTTTACTATTAACTATTTTAAATAATTTCCTCTTACACGTTTAAATTCTTTTTTATATACGTGAAAATTTCCTGTCAAAATTTTGTCTAATCTTCCACGTATGCAATTCAATTCTTTTCATATCAACGATGTTTATGGTTTTTATTTTAAAAGAAAATCACATTTCATATATTAATTTAAATTCATCAGATAATTTATTATATTTTCCTCAGATTCACCTAAACATTATGGAATTTATCATGTCTATTTCAATTTTACCTGAACATGACGAAATCTATTTCAGTTACTGTTGAACATGTTGAAAACATTTTTTAGTATTGATTTAGTATAGATAATTTGCCGTTTACTAGATTTTTAAATGTCAAGCTGTTTGTATGATTTTTTTTTTTCTTATAGGATATATCAATCAAGACGATTTCCATCGGTGCTTGTTATAATGATGGATAGCATTGAGTAACTGGGATATACTTTATTATATCAGAAAAATATGTTTCTACCGGTAATTATTATGGTTTAATTTTTCCATAACAGTAAAATTGCCATAATTTCCGCATTACGGCAAGGAAACAATTTTGATGTAGCGTTCTTGTATCATTCATTTTAGGACAGTTGTGAAATTGCTGTAAAAATTAAGGAAAGAATTTTCTACAATTTATCAGATAAATTGTGGAGTTTACTTCGTATCTTTATATTGCAAATAGAACTTGTTTGGCTTTTTCAGGATGGTAGCGAACACAACTTACGGTTACCAGGATGTAGTAGAAGTGATAAGAATCAGGAACCGCATGTATTTTGCGTCGTCGGAAATCGTGATAAGACGCTCTTTGTTGCCGTTACCTCATCTATTTTTTATGTGTATCTGGCTCACGTCAGTGCTGCTTTCCTCAGTTTTTAATTCGTAGTTTTTTAATTCGTAGAAACTGCTGGGATTCATGGGTTCAAGACGTTATGATAGAAGGAAACTGTATCATAAGAAAACAACATGTTACTTAGTTTAAGTTTGTCCTTATTAGGAGGATAGTAAAACCCAAATCACTCAGGAAATAGTTCATAATAGTTACCTGGTAATATTTGCAGAAGAAAATTTGTTGAAAAAAACATTGGACTATGACATTTTTAAAGTGCTTTTGCTTTAGCTGTTTTACAGTTAAATTTAAAATCTTTTTTTCTGTTTTAGCCTCAGCTGTTGCTTTGTTCATTCAGACGATCTGAGGAAGATGTAAAAAAAAAGGGTGAATATCGGAAGGTTTATTGGCGGCATGACTCCTCCGCGATTTGTTTCACGGTTTGTTTCTACTTTTTTTTTTTCAAATTTTAAGGGATATGAATCACATACAGTGTAAACAAAGAGTGTGTTGAGCTAAATAATTGAATAATAACATAGGACTTCCTCAAAGGACTATGTTTGTTCATATTCAATAAAGGATTATAGTACTGCCAGAAGATACGCGCTGAATCCAGGAATGTAGTATTTTTGGAAAAAAGAAACCCTTATCTTCCATAATAGTCGCGTTCTGCTTTTTTCCGAAAAAAAAGAAACTGAAAATGTTAACCGTCGATCCATCCTATCTGATGCATTCTCAATGATTGTGATCTGACGTTTTTTGAACTATGTGTTATTATCTGGCGAATCTGTTCTCATTATTTCCAATTTTTTTTTTCTTTGGTTATCACCAAAATTGAGAATAATGAGTAGTACTTGTTCCTTACTTTTGTTTTTCAGACTTCGAAAAACTGTTTACTGCTATATCGATTGGATATATCATCCGATAAACAATCTTTCAATTTAACTGAACCACGTGAGGAGCACTTAAGGCGTACTTCGCAAGAGCTATTTATCCATGAAAAAAGACCAAAAACTGCAGCATATTTGTCAGTTGTTGCACGACTTGACAGTCCAGCGACATGGTTAGTGTTTCTAAAGTGCTAGAACCAAAAATTAAAGTGTTTTGCGTCGAAGTTGTATAAATAAATACATGTCGGCATGAAATCACATGGGTAAACTTTATACAGTTACTTTATATAAGTTTAATACAGTCTGACCTATTTGGAATTCTCATTTCATATATTTCGAGATTTCTCGAAAATTGATCTTAGACCAGGGTGATATAAGCCTATTTTGTTAATTTTTTAGTATCGTGCCTTTCCGGGACGACCTATTTGTTTGTTTGCAAGACGGCTGGTTGCATCGCATATCATGGGAAGGTGTTGTTGATAAAAATTCCTCGTTTCACTTACTCGATGTTCCATTCGCTATCGATCAATTGCAGTCTAAAAGTAAGCTAACACAAAAAGAGAAGCAAAATTAAGGATTTTGTAATTTATTTAAAATTTAAAGTTATTTCAGATTTAATTATCATGCTACTCTTGAATATTTGTTTTCAGATATAATTGAGTCATTTTTTGTAACTTTTGTAAACCACTAATATCCTGTCATACTTTTGTCTTTTTCCTTTTTTTTTTTCAGCTGAAAATGTGCAAGAATCGAGCGCGTATGTCGTCGATATGGCATACGCTCCTCTTATTGGTGGATTTTGCATAGTGCTTTCTAATGGTAATGCTGCTTTGCTGACATCACCATCTTCCAGGTTTCTTCCAAAGGTAACACTTTACAAATATTTGTTACTGAATCATCTCTTTTTAATTTTTCAATTTTCCTAACACAGGCATAAGACCATAACCAACGTATGGTTTCAGTACCTTATTTTAGAAAAGCGAAATTGAATAGTTGTTTGGTTCTATTTCCCATGCTATAATGGAAGTGAAAGATATAATGAATTCAGTAAATTTAAATTCTCTTATACTGCTTTGAAGTGTATTAAAGTTTGATTCTGTTATATAAGAATCACTTTCAGGAATTGTTAGGAGTATGGGCAGTGCAATTGAATGATGCCGTTTGTACCGCAGCAAACCACAAATATCGATTGGTTGTTTATGGATGTAGAAAGTATAGCTCTTAGAAATTTATAAATTGATTAACATTTAACATTTTGAAAATTTAAATATATGCTTCGGTTTTTTTTTTTTTTTTTTTTAAATAATATTTACTGTTTCAGTGGTGATATTGCTGCTTTTCACTTGGACGATGCTAATGGCTCATTAACACACACATTTCGTGTAACGCTTCAGGTCAAGAATGGACCAGGTTTAGTACAGTTGCTATTTAAATACACTAGTTTGCGAAAGTCTTAATATTTCCAAAGAAGTCCAAGTTCCAAACTGAAAATATAATGAGGAACTGAACAATATGACTAATTATATTATAGCACGAATTTGAGTCTTATTCGAAAATGTGGCACAACTCATTGTTATTCAAAAACACATCAACTTTCATCTTCTTCATTTATGAAAATTACTGGAATTCAGAATTATTAAACCGAATGGGTCAAGTGCGACATGTGGAATGTTATGCCCAAGGAACAGCACTAGCAGCCGTCTGGTCACCATTATTATATGATGGTGGACATGCAAGTAGTTCGAATACAGTACCCATTGTGGCGATATTTAGTTCCTTCGGTGCTCAGTTATGGTGCTCTCTCGAGTCCTCAAATGACAGGTTTCTTTTCATTTCATATAATATTTCTAATTTGTTAGGATGTGTTGCTTCACCAATAGCTTGGCTGATAAATGGGAATGAGCGGAATAAACGACTGACATGTCTGTTTTTAGAGGTTATGTATATATATAATTATGATAGTTCTCTCAGTTTCATTGATGGTAACTTAATGTGATTCAGATTTTTTTGAGTGGTAAGTTTAATTCTGACTTTTAATATATTTAAGACTATATAAGGAATTCCAGGAGTATCTGTGCTGCCAATTCGTGTCAGTGGATTGATTGGGGTCCAGAAGGATTTAGTTTATGGTTAGCCACGGACACGGGATTGCATGTGTTGCCCATTGCCCATTCTGTGAATTCAAGTGGCGTCGTGAGCTTTTTTTTTTTCAAAATTTTTGGACAGTATTATATTAAAGAATGGTTCAAATCTCAGCTATAGACGAAATGTTTTCAAGGGTACTTACTTAATTTCTTGATTAATTCGAGTTGTTGTTAGCAGGATTCATTTTGCTGTTTAATTCAAGGTATTACTGACATATTAACTTTGTTGTTTAGATCTAGCTGCAAGTAATTTCTGGATAAAGTCTACATATTTGGAAAACGTCAAATGTTTATGCTTTAATTACAGGAAAGTACGGATAGGATTATCTTTCTTTCAAGCAATCATATCTATCTGAGTGCTGCTAAAGAGCGAGAGCAAAGCGTTAACGCTCCCCACAGCATTTGGCATGTACTTTCGGTACCGAATAACTATTTATCATTCAACTGGCCCATTAGAGTAAGTTATATGCTCAAATTCATATAGCGCTGTGACTAAGGAAGGCAGTTTATAGTGGCTGGTTTTATCTGGTGATTAACGATGCTGTGAATAGTTAACGCAAATATGATAATGGATTCAAATTATGTAGAAAGTTCCTTTTTGCTTTCACAGAGTCTTAATTTGAATAGGATGGTTCTTTATTTCAAATTCTTTTTGTACTTAAATTAAGAAGTCATTGTTATTATACTATAATGATTTAGTTAGTTGAAATGGATGATCATGGACAGTGGCTTGTCGTTGCTGGTGCTCGAGGTTTCATCCATTATAATTTAATAACGCGTAGATGGCGCATGTTTGGTAATGAATCACAGGTAGAATTCCTATTAAAATTTAATTTTTTTTTGTGTAGTTCTTAAGAAATTTAATTGGTTCGACTATTTTATTACTCTTTTACTTGTTATCAGTCCACTTTCGGTTGAAGAAATTAATTTATGTGTCACCTGTGCTTGAATGGGAATACATAAGAGTGATTATGGATAAGGATAACAACGTCTTGATTTGGTAGAAATATTTCTGGAGAGTTAATATGTTAACGGAACTGATAAGCTAGTAGTTTGTTGAATTAGTTGGTTTAAATCATCATACTTCTTTATTGTCTTTTTTTACATCACATTAGTAATGTAGGTTTAAGAGAAACTGGATAAATTTAATGCTATGCGAAATTCAGGAAAGAGATATGTTGGTCACCGGTGGGATGACTATTTGGGGAGGATATGTGGTGATCGCCTGTTACGATATTGATCGTTGCAAGGAAGAATTACGATTTTACCCACTGGAAAATCAGTTGAACAATCAGTTTTGCATAAGGCATCCCATTAGTTCAAGAATTCTTCTTTTAAGTCGTCGGTAGGTAACAATGCCTGTTTCTTTGGTTATGAAAGATTTATCAGTTAAGGAAAAAGTCAGGAAAGATTCAGTAGTCAGAACCATTGTTTTTCATGACAACCTTTTACTGCTCAAAAGTCCAATCGTTTTATTATATTTGATGGTTTTTATCCGAACACTTTTTTCGTATGCATTATTTGACCGATTAAAGATATTCTTATTTGCAGACAAAACAAATTAATAACTTTTGATGTGGATTCATGCATATTTATTTTCACTCTTTTTGTGGAAAAGAATCCCAAGAATGAACAGTCAGTGATCCGCATAGACAGGTACTTGTTGGTAAATAGAATTAGTAGAACGTCTGATATTTTGTTTTCTTATTTTTCTTTCACTGAATTTCAGGTTTTCATGATGTATAGTAGGGGTGTTACTGATCGATATTTTTTTTGCTGGTAAAAACCTAATATCACATCCTAGTATATTGTGACTGAAAGATTTTGTGTACTCATTGATGGATTGGATAAGAAGGAGAAGTGTTTTTAAAAATTTTATATGTAATTAAGATAAAAAATCAAGTTTTCAGTGCAAGTAAATTCTAGGTGTGCAGAAATACGTGTTCAAGATATAGTGCCACATGCAGCTTGTGTTCTGTCTGTGGAACCAGCATCTTTAAACCATGATTCTCGTTAGTTTCTTCTTACTGCTTCAAGTGTTACTTCTTCTACAGTTATTTTTGGTGAGGAGTTTTCAGTCTGTCTTGTGCCAGTGAGTGACTTGCAATTGGAAATTTTCACTAAACGATTTGTAAATTAGCTGGATTTTTCGAGTTCATATATATGAATCAAAATCCATTGCAGAAATAAAATTTTGCGGTGGTGTAGACACGGTTTTCATGAATGTTTGTGGAAGATTGATAATGTTGAATCCTATAAAACGGGATAGCATTGCGAGTGATTCATCGGATGATGACGTAGCATCTTTTCAGGTTCTTAATTTTATTTTAAAATGTTAGATCTTAGGAAAGAAGAGTTGTATCATTGAATACATTCCTGATTATATTTTTTCTTCCGAAGAGATCAAAACTTTTTGAAATCAATTCTTCAAGCCAAGTTTTTCAAAATCTTCTCTTTACTGTTGTTTGCCGTTGTTGTTTGTATCTGAAGTCTTACTTCAGAAACTCCATGAAAAGTTGGTACTGCCTGACCATCTTTTGCAACGTTTAATTGTTTTTTGCAAATGAAAACAAATGACCAGAACGCTTTCTTTTTTATTCTAAATTTGTTTGAGGGATTATCTCCTAAGTAATAGTCTCGCCGGTCATGCTTTATTGGTTCTCTCAACACCGAATTTAATGTCTCTATATTTAGTTAAGTCGGCCTATGTTAATCGCATCATACGTAGAGCAAATTTGGCATGACGCTGCTGATGAAGCCGACAATATGTTTTATCATAAGCCCCATCTAACACATGCACTATGGCTGAATTGTGGAGCTAAAGGAATGAAAGTTCGTTTAAATTTCACATTTTGGCGTTTCACCTAAAATTTGTAACTTTTATTGATAAAATCTGGCCATTTTCACTTTGAACTGTTCAACTTTAGGTTTGGATGCCGTTATTCACTGCTCGACAGACCAGTGATACCAAGTACAATTCATGCCACTCATTCATCAGTAAACGTATTATGTTACCTTTCGAATTGGGTATCGCTCCACTTGGTTTGTAATTTCATTTCATTTTTCTGAGTGTGCAGAAATGTTGTAATCGGGTTTTTTGGATCAAGAAATTTTTGGAGATATTTTGCCATTTCACTAGCTCCGGAAATTCTAAGTTAAATTTGTTGAGACGATAATTAAATAAATTTGAACACTATTTTGGTGTTGCACAAAATCTTGTTTAGTTATATGCAGTCGAGATTGCTTAGCGATCGGTGTGGAAAGTTGTCCAACATTTTCGGATGAAAAAGAATCGACGAGGCATCTACCAATATATAATTTGCATCGTAAAAGTGAGGCAAGTTAACGCCATGAAATTGATATAGCGATATTTCCAAGTTACAATTCTCATATTGATGTAGAAGAGTGCCAAAAAAATTTTTGGAATGCGTTTGAACTTATTTCATATCATGACCATTTTATTAGAAACATGTTTTTTACTAAGGAGTTTTCAACACGATTGTTTCACTTTTAAGTATACAAAACGTTGTTTTAGTACTTAAGGTTCCTGGTAATCTTTCTTAGTTCGAAATGCAATTTTCCAGGTTTTCTTACATCATCTGTTGCGGCAACTTTTGAAGCGAAATCTCGGTGTGTATGCAATGGAAATTGCTGCTACTTGTAATCGGTTACCATATTTCGGCCACGTATTGGAGCTATTATTACATAATGTGCTAGAAGAAGAAGCAACTTCTTCAGAACCAATACCAGGTTGTTACTTTTTGTTTTGCAAAATTAAAGCTGTTTCAGAATTCAAGTGAAATTCACATCTCCATGTAAAAGTTGGTTTAAAATAAATAGTGTTGTATTTTAAGAAGTAATATTCTTTCTTTTTTATCAATCGTTTATGATTATTTTTACATGGGTAATACATCGCTTAGCAAATTGAGCCCTCACTAAAGAACAAAACAGAACTCATATTATAAGAATGAGTAGAGCAGATATATATATTTTTATTTTTAAGATCCACTATTACCTCGTGTGGTAGCTTTTATTCAAGAATTTCCAAATTATCTGCAAACGATCGCTCATTGTGCCCGAAAAACTGAACTAGCCCTCTGGCCTGCTTTATTCGCTGTAACGGGTCATCCACGTGAGCTTTTCGAGAAATGCATCAGTGATGGGCAACTTGAGACTGCGGTCAGCTTTCTCATCATCTTGCAAAATATGGAAAGCAGCACAGCCAGTCAGGAGGTTCGTTGTTGACTACTTGAAATTTGTAGTTGAAAAATCAAGGAATTAGTTTATAACATTGCTCTTTTAAAGCATGCAACAGTATTGCTGGAAGAGGCCCTTTCGAAACGGCAATGGTTGATAGCACGCGATATTGTTCGCTTTCTTCGTGCTATTGATCCATCCGATATTGATGATCCGCCGCGAACTCCACCATGTCAGAAATCACATCGCAACGTAGTTAATGTAGTATCACGGATTCCAACGTGCATGTCTACAAATGATAGTGAAGAAACGGATTCATTCGTTTTTGGAAGCTACACCGCGCCAGGTAAGATCTTGCGACACAAATTTTGTCGAAGTTATTGGTATGGTTAATTTTCTCAAACTTTAAATTGCATTTGAAAACATCGAATTTTTCTCTACTAATTGTATAGCAGTGAAATAATTTTTAGCGAATTTTTAAAAATTAAAAAATAATCTCCATGCGCATAAATTCAAAAGAAGTCAGTAAAAGTGACTATTTTGAAGGTATGATAAAACGACCGCGGCCGTCGCAGCAAGATGGTGGGTGCAATAGTCCGTCAGGGCGGAAAGAATCGATTGGGAAGAAAGTTTTGAAAATAGGTTCTTTTGATGCTCCTTCAAGTCTAGGAAGTGTCAATGGTTCAGTGTCAACTTATCTTGATGATGTGTTGGACCAACATGCTGTCCATTTGCTGGAAGATTGCAGTATTCAGGATTTAGGTCAGAATTTTTTTCACAAGAACTGTGTTTGGAGTTACGCTTGATAACAGAGAACGATTTCTTTGTTCTAATTTCATCGTTATTCAAGGCTTTAAGAAATATTCTTTCTCTATCTGTAGTTTTATTAGATTACATCAAGCACAAACTTGTTTGAAAATAGAACTTTTCGGAGCAGATCACACAATCGTAATATATTTTTTCATTTCAGGTGCATTCGCCGCCTATTTCGATTTTAATTTAGTAAGTTGGCTTCGGATACAGCGGCACAGTATAGCACGGATTAGTGATTTTCCGTTAGCTTTGATGCGATTGCATGCACAGTTCAAATGGCCTTATCCATTGGTCAGTCAAAGTATTGTAGAACAATTAACGAAACGAATTGAAGGTATTAAAATTTCGCCAAGTACTGCATCGCTGGATAGCTTACAGTGTAAGTTATTAGGGGATTTTGATATACAGTTTTGAGAAATTTATATTATTTCAAAGCGAGCAGCTTAAAGCTGAGTTATAAGTACTGCTGACATTTGACCAGCGGGTGGCTGTTTGCTTTTTTTTTTCAAGAAAGAATAGCTGTGTGCGTCTTTTGATCCAGTTGGTTTCGTTAAGTGATAAGCTTCAAAAGCTGCTCACTGTGATTAACGAACATTCCCGGGTTCAGCTATTCAAATTATATTTCATACAGTTTTGCTTTTTTAGCGTTATCAACAGCGAATAGTAATGCTTCGTTAAGTACTGAGGAACAACAACGGAGCACATCAGTTATTTCTGCGGATTCGAATTCGGTATCCTTCGACGATAAGGAAGGTATCGTTATTTATATCATCAGTCATCACATATGACGGCATTTTCCTGATTCATGGCTTAAGATATTGGTTAAATATGAATTGAATTAGCAATTCAAAAATCTTTTGGGAGCTGTTACTTTCAATATTTGTTGCAGATAGAAAAGAACCACCAACAATATGTAGGCAGTCCACGTTAAGTACGGTTTCTGCAGAAAGTTGTTCAAATTCGTGCAGTGATTGGGAAGGTTATTATGGTTTACATGAAGTTTTAAAAAGAAAAGAAATGCAGAAAGGACAAAATAAATTTGTTTTGTATGGAAAGCAAGCGTAGTGCATACAGAATATCCCAAATGTGTTATGCAATTACTGCGGTGTTTATAATTTGAAGTATGTTGACGTTATATTATGTATATTTAAACATTTTGGTTGCAGGTTTTGAAAAAATATGTGGTGAAGTTGCTGCACGAGGATCACAAGAAAGTGAATTAGAGTTGAAATATATGCTGGATGTTATGTATGAAGCTGGCTGTGCCAGTTGGACATTGTTGGTATGGAATTTTCAGTCAGTTGATATTTTATTTACTTTTCCAGCATGTTTATGATCTTTTTTTCATGTAGAGGTTGATCGTTGCTTAATTTCGCGTCATCAGAATAGTATTGTATTATATATTTGGATAATTCTGATGATAGACGTAAGGAAAATAGTAATAGCAAAGGTTTCTTAAAAGCAGCCTTGAAGATATTTCGTCATAGTATTTGAATAATGACGATTTAGTAGTGACTTAAACGAATTCCATTTCAAAAGTATTAAGTATAACTACAATGTCGTTAATGAACTAATTAATTTTGGGGATTTCTTTCATTTGATAAATCTGACATAAGCAGGAGTTGTGGAGTAAGCAATAAATATAATAAACGAGCTCGAAACAGTTGTTTTGGACATATAGGCATATTTGAATAATTAAGGTAATCTGAGAAATATGCGAATTTCCAAACTTCTTTTTCAGTTGTGTTTATTACGACGTGATGTATCATTCCTTAGTAAGCATTTCTCACAAAAATTTGTACAAAGCTGTGGTCCAGATACTGTAAACGAATTGCAAAAAGGATTGGAGCAATTGCAAAATTGGGCCTCAATTAGTTGGTGTGGTTTTGTGTACTTGAATTTCTTGCAAAGAAATGGGTTAAAAAATGCCATACACGTTTGTTAGTTGTTACTGAAATTTCAAGTATGTTTAAAAGGCATTCTGCTTTTGGTTTACATTAAGCTAGATGGTAGGTTAGAATATATTGTGGCAGAAAAATAAAGCGACAGTAGAAAATATTTTCAGTTTTGGATACCGGACTCTAATCGATGCATGCAAAAGGCATCTTTTAGTAATTGGAGACAGAAGTAGAGACCATGCGGTTTCCAAAATATCACCTGTCGCACCTGATTATTGTAATAGCAGTTTGTTATCAACCAGCACTTCACATGTGGAAATCGATGGAATTTCCGTATTGGGGGAAGAAATATTGCCGATTAATGAGCAGAAAATATCGCTCACATTAGGTTGTTTCCTTTGAACTTTAGAAAATTTCACAGAAAGCAGTAGTTATTTAATGAAAGCGTTCAATGTTATGAAATGAAAAGTTAGTTTATCATAAGCCAAGGTACCTCTTAGGTTTCTGATTTATCGACTTTTCAAAATTCTAATATCGCCATCTATCATTTCATAGCTCTCACAATGTTTATTCAGCTGAAGACGAAATTGAGAGGTTCTTGTTAATCTTGTATGAATGTAAGTTACATCCATTCATTGTCATTTAATATGAAAAATTGAGCTACGCTTTATGTTTCAATATGCTACATGCTCGAAGTGACAAGTTAAGGTAGAATGATTTGACGGAAATGCAGTCCCTTTCAGGATGCTCCTCTGTACCGGACGATCATACAGAACGAAATGGCATTATCCGAAAAATTAATTCCGTACCAGTTCAGCAACTGTCAACAGCAGCAGCGATGAATTTAGTAAAGACGACGTTTACTCCACCACTAGAAAACGGCGAAATTGGTGATGGCCATGTTGACATAAATAGCTGTTCGGTGGTAAGTGATGCGGCCATTGTTGGGCGTGAACAGTGTAATTTGATGTAATCTAACAAATATTCATTTTCCATATAATTGAACTATTTATTTTCCAAAAAGTGCTGTATCATCACAAATTACAGTGTTCAACTTTTATAGTACTTTAAATTATGTTTCGGGCATAGCCGATTCCTTCTTGTTAAGTTGAAAAATTATAAAGTTGTTTCTTTTCTATTTTTTGAAAAAATGAATGATATAGGTAAATACGCGAGGTGATGTTCTCCAGTTTATCTGGATTTCTGTTTTTTATATAAACATCTTTTCTGCAAGATTTATGAAGATTCTGTGTTTTTAGAAAATTTGAAATTTTTGATCATTCCTTTTAAATTAAATATTTATCAAACCATCGATAGTCAAACATTCATCCTAACCTATTTATGATATTATTCTCTTGAAAGAATTATTGTTTTTCATTTTTGGAACTGATCGAGTTGTCACAATTTCTAATACAAAACACATGCAAAACAATAGCTAGTTAATATCCCTTCGTTTTTCATTATTAAATTGGGATTGTAATATATTTGGGGGTACCTTAATTGCCAGTTTGTATCACTTATTGTAATCGTTGAGCATTTTTTACACTTTTCATTCTTATATAGTGTTTTTTATGGTTTTCATTTTTTCCCGTTAGTTAATTTATTAAATTCGATTGTGCTTAACTCTTTCTATTTTTAAGCGTTGTGATGAATGTACAGGTACGTTTGCGCCTTAATTATTCACGCATCATTCATTTTTTATCCTTTTCAATTAACTTC
>JABVXV010000155.1:0-142270 GCA_013365325.1 Dipetalonema caudispina
CATCCCCAAACACCTCCACCTCCACTGAAATGACCCCAACCCATGCTGAAAAACGGAAATACCGAAATGTCTGTAAAACCACCGTAACCATAAAACTGCCGTTTGGTTCGAATCCTGAAATACAATACAGAAAAATTCTTCTCTACGTGCTTTCATAATTTAATAGATTAAATTAATTTTATTCATTGCTATGAACTAATCACACGTAAAATAACTCTCGCCTACCTTATTTCCTCATTTTGTTTATTATCGTTAGCTATGCTATCACCAAATAACAACGACATAATTAACATTTCGAGTATAACATATTCCACGATGCTTTTCATCTACAATCAAATCGATAAATCATCTCATTTCATCCTATCATTCCAAATAAAGTGATGAAAATTCGATCGATTTGTATAAGTAATAATTCCTTCAAACTATATCATCACTTCAGACTGACAAATTCATTTCATTTATCACATAATATTTCAAAAAAGAAAGCTGATCGAAATGAATAAGCATTGATAGTAATAATAATTCGAAATGAAAGTTAAAAAAAAAAAAAAGAAAAATATGCAACCAAACAATTACGCCAGTATGTATGCATTAGAGCATATAAAAACTATAAACAAAACATCAATAGAAATTAATAAATAAACAAATAGAAATACATATGCAGAAATTTAGCCATTTTAATTAATCTTTCTTGAATTTCTTACTCTTTTTTCCTTTTTTTTTTCCTTTTTATTCATAAATATAAGAGAAAAAAAGGAAATTCCATTTAAATATTTCAACAATTTTGATAAAATTTTATTTTACCGTAACGCATTTACGTTCTAATAATCACACTGTAATACTTCCTACCAGATGAGTGCAATAATATTAGTACGGTAATACAGTGATAATTTCTTTTGCATACGTTTGAGCCTGAAAGTAGTATCATGATAATTATCAAAACATACCCGATTAATTAGTTTGATTGCAACTAATGCAGCATTCCTAACTTTCACTGAGATGTACATTTGCGCCTATTCAATCATTCGTTCTAATTTATCAGACAATTTTAAAAGTATTTGCTAATATACTTTATTGCCTTTTTTCACCAAATTATCACACAAATATCTTTGGTTTATCTTTTGAAGTTAACTATAATACTGCGATACGCGCTAGAACGTAACTTTATGGTACCGAGCAATTGCAGATAAAGTGAATGCTAAGTTTTTCTAAACTGAACTTAAATCTTACATTGAATTCAGTAGTAAATATTGGGTATATATTATGAAATTTCACAACATCATTTTTTAAGATTCTTTACATTTCAGATCCTACCAAGAAGAAGGAAATAATTTTTTTTTCATATTTTTCATTCCATTTCTTTTCTTATCTGTGTCTAACCAAAAATTCGAAATTATTAATTAGTATAGCCAAAATTACTACAGCCATGCATTTGGCTCTTTTTTCTTTATTTTGTAAGCAATTAAGATATACAGCGCAAATGACGTGAAGGAATGCTTTTGAATAGCTTTAAATTCTGAAATTGCATTATTCAAGCAATCAAATAAAAGATGAAATATTTGCAAAAAAAAAAAAAAAAAAGAAATTGCTAATATTAACTCTGCAACGGATGTCTTTTATCATTTTACATTCAAAAATAGAAATGTTATTTAACGTACGGATTATGGAAATTGTGCTATAGTAAAAGAGAAAAAAACCTTTGTGTTTATGTGTCACAAAAAAGAAACGAATTTATTTTGCAAAAAAATTTGATGGAGCTCATTTAAAAAAAGTTAGTGTTATCATCAATGATAAATACTTCCATAGCGGTGCGTTTTGCAGAGAAGTAGTTTGATATGTTGCAGTTATCATAACTGTCATATCAATTAGAAACCTGTCAACATCATTTTGAAAAGTTATTTGATAGTTGAAAGACCAATGAAAAAGAAAGAAATTGCAATTATATTTATCACAGAAATTTGAAATTAACAGACGTTAAAGTGATAAAATGACATCTTTTTCCTTTTGAATCATTAATTGTGGTAAATGCAGTGCAAATATCTAAAAAACATTCCAGTTGCCAAAAAATATTTGATTCAAAGAATATTGATTTCACCTATTTCAAGTCAATGTTTATTCAATTTTTATCATTTTGGAAATTTGATCAATCAATGTCGCATCATAAATTAACAAATAAATTCAACAGAGATATTGCAAAACCTGCAAATACTGCAAATGATCAGTTGCTATTATCTAACTTGAGCTAACGAATGTTACAGATACTTACAATTTGAAGTATAATAAAGATAAAGCCTCTGATTTTTATTACTTCCGCATATTAAACGCTGAATTCACGGAGATTCCGATAGATGAGTCATTGTCAGATTAAAGTTCGACTGTAATGTCTGAGTGAAATGCAAATTTGTTTCGATGTCCGCAGACAATCCAATAACAATGCTCAATTCATAAATGAATTGACTGAAAAATGGTATATAAACTGTGCTTTAATTTATCAATTCATTAAAGTCTCTACTCTTCTCAAATCAACAAAGTTAGTTCAATTTCGTCAACCAAAATCGCAATCTGTTGCTGTGAAGAAATTCGTTTTATTACTCATTCGAGTTTACCTATCAAATTCCTTTTATTACGAACTCCAAATGATATTCACAGATATTAGGTAGAATATGCTTCGAAAAATCTTCCGTTTTCCTTCGAATTTTTTTAAACTTTCGTAAATAACAGTAATACTGACAGTACGAATAAATTCATCGGGATCAATTCAAGAAATTTATTAATGATCAAGAAGAGTTGGAAGTTTGATTGTTTGTTCATAAATGAGAGAGATATTATTTAAAAAATAGAAACTTTTAGAATGAAAATTCTCTCTCAAATGATAAGTTTGCAAGATGTTAGTACCGAAATTAAAATAGTTAAAATATTCCGGACAAAGTTAAAATCCTTCATTCTGACAGAAATAAGCTGATGTATTTATTGCCAGTTGATTCTTTTCTGACAGATTCAAATAAAAGAAGTGTAATATTCAAATAATCATTTGAAATTTACATTTGAAAATCGATAAGATCAGAATGAAAATTATTATTGACTCATTTTTTAATGAATTGTAAATTCAAATAACCGCAAACTGATTGTTTCATACAATGGCTGAGAAATGGAATTTTACGTACTTTTAATATTAAAATTTGAATTTATAAAGAATCATTCCTTTTTGTGCAAAAAAACCCTATCAAATTATTACTTATATCCAAATTTATTTATTAATAGTTTAAATATTACTAATGAAAAAAAAGAATGAGTCACTTGTTGGTGTTATCTTCAGAATTACAACTTTTTATGGATTATTTAAAGCAAAAATAAACTTAAATAAATGATGAACTTATTCATAGTAGTTCGAATATCATTATTTAAAGATTAAAAAACGAAAATCATCAATTCAATGCTTCAAATATCAAATTAATGAAGCGTATTTCCGGATTATCAGATTTTGTCACTGCTTGCCGTTCATATATGGCTTTCAGCTGACGTGTTTATTCTATTTTAGTGTGCAACAGACCCGTTCTCTTATCATGTTTTTAAAACTTTCGATAATGCGGTTGAATTTTGATGAAATTTTTTTTCTCTCAAATTCGTCACCTTCAATCATTTCAATTCAATTCAATTCAATTTTTTCAATTACTAACTTTTTAAGTTAATGAAAAGTTCAGTTTTTCATTTACTTTTTTTGTTTAGTTGGAAGATTATCGGTGGTATTGTAAGATCTACTCACAAGTTTTAATTGTAACATTTCAAGACTGTGGAAGAAGTAGTAACCTCTTTTGCAAGGAATTCAATGATTTTCACTTTCGTTTTTTATCAATTTATGTTAAATCTTTTAATAATATTATCAACAGAATTTTCATCCAAAATATTTGACAATTAAATATGAAATGGTATGTTTTTTATTTGGAATTACCATTTCGTCATTTTTAATACATACCATATATCCGTTAATTTTTGAAAATCTATTTTAAAGTTTTAACGCATAAAAGTGAATTTGGATTAAATATCATCATAGAAATGAAATAAACAAATAAATAATCAAATGGAAATCAAATATTAATGGAACGATTAATTCAATTTTCAAAAATTTATAACAATAATTGAATTTTCTTTCAGTTTACAATAAATTATAATGAAAAGTTTAACTTTTCTTTTAACAACAATTCCATCACTGTTTGTTGGATTCCAATTTGCTATAGCACATTATGGTAACAGAGTAAGTTTTTTCAACCTTTTTAGTGAAATTTAATGGGAACTTCGTGATGATAGTTTTCAGTGTTTATTTCAATTTTGATGTTATATTTTTGAAACTTTTTTAATGAATCTGAAATACTTCCGACAGATTAACCATGCGGAAAAAATGTATTTCTTTATGGTATTTTTGAAGCTAACTCTTCCATAACTTCTTATTTATCATCTTTTGATACACTTTTCAGGCTTGGAAGATGGAAGAGGTGAATTCCACACTAGAAATGCTGACAAATTCATCGGATCCATACCTTCTATCTTCCGTTCAACCAATTTCAAATTTGTCAGATCCATTTGCAGTACAATTTCTTGAGTTTAATTCAAGCTCAAATACTGATTTTTTTTAAGATTATCACAGATAAACTTCACTTCATCAGTGTTATCAATTTAACTGATTTCGATTACAATTGTTTCCATTCAAATGAAAAGGCAAATCAATTAGGGCTAAATTACGAACTCATAATTTACTAATTATTGCATTGCACTGGGAAATATCGAGTAGAGGTGGGTAATAATGAAGTAATCAATAACATTCCTAAATAAGTATCCATCGATTGATTTCCTTTTTAGGATCTTACAAAAAACTTCCTTCTTCCTTGACACTTTCATTTATAGCTCATAAATGGCACAAAAAATTGACCCTACCAGTATTTATTGAAAAGAGCCATTAATGTATTTACTAAAAGAAAAACGAAATTTAGAACAATCCACTAATTTGTTATAAATATCATATCAAGAAATTCCGTCATATATATGATAATAGAAAAATTTGCATACAGAACCAGAAATTCAAAAATCTCACAAAAATTTCATCTCGCTTGGCCCAAATGTCATGTATATGGTAGTGAAAAATTTGCATACAGCGTTGACATCTATTACTCGAAGTTGTTTAAGCTTTTACGGCCTTTTTAGCTTTAGCTTAGCAAAAAAGATCATCGGTCTATGTTAAATTTCTCTTCTGCTTCAATTGTTTAGTCTTATTTTAGTTCTATTAAATTAATTACTATAATTATCCGGAATCGTTTATTATCCTTTTTCCAACTATTCATAAATTTAACTGTTTCAATAATGCATCATATAAACAAATTATTACGTCGATTGACGAAGTTCCCAAACACTTAACGGGAAAATATGAAGCCAAACGAGAATTATCTTTCAATCGAGGAAGATAAAATGTTTAAAAGATTTGTTTGAAATTCAAAAAAAAAAAAAACATTTTCCATTCTTAGTATTCTGCAGCGGCTATAAGGTAAAGCATTCAGCGCTTGAAAGCACGTGAAGTATCGTTCATAGCGTAAACTTCAATGGTAGTTGCCACTGTTTTCTAAGACTAACTTCCAAATAAGATTTTTGGCGCTCTTTACACCACTCTTAATGAAAACCTATCACGTCAACTATCTTACAAACCCTTCACAAACCTTTCACGTCAATTATCTTACAAACCCCTCACAAACCTATCACGTCAACTATCTTACAAACCCCTCACAAACCTATCACGTCAACTATCTTTTAAGACATGAAGAATTGCTGTTGGAGTAACTCAAATATTTTATGATAAATTTTGGCCAACTGAATTATAAAACGGTACAACTGAAATCAGAAAAGAGTAATGACACATATTCTAAACGATTTTATTAAAAATAATTTTGGAAACCAATGGAAGCTAAAAAACATTTTCAAATGTTAGCAAATCTGAACGATTATTTCATTTTATTTTTTATTTCAATAATTGCCTAAAATTTTGTTTTTGGATTTAAATATATTCATTAAAACTGATTAAAAACTAATGCAATTTATCGTATTATATATGAAAAAGGAAAAGAAAAAAGAAAAAAAAAATTTCATTTTATTTCTTTCAATTTTTCCAAACATTGAGAATGTATCATCCTTCAACGTTGTAATAAGAAAGCAATTTTACTTTGTAAAAAAATAACATTTATGTAATATCGTGAAGAAAGTTCGATTGAAATTAGCACAGATTTTAGAGAGGAAATTTCCGATCTTTCGTATATACCTCTTTAAAAGTACACTATTTTCTGTGTATTCAAAATTAAAACATATAATGATCAGTTTCTATTTCATCCACGTTACTCACTTACCTACGTTTGTTTAATTAACGTAACCTCTTGAGCAAAACATTACCCATTTCCATTCTCTACGATAGACGTAATTTTTGCGCATTGTTTTTTTATCGTATACCGTGAGCCGCATCATTGAATAATTTCCCTTTTGCACGTAGGCTTCTTCCGGAATGGTATGCTTCGTTTGGTTATTGATTGGGTGGTGTGATTGTTTTCCCGTATGTCCGCGGTGTCTTATCACTGTCAGTTATGCCGTAAGCATTGTGTTAATGATGGAGCAATAAATTATTGTTTTGCTTTATGGCATTTTCTTTGTTTCTGCAATTTTCTTATCTATATTTCACTGGGAAGATTTTTCTTTACAAAATTCTGTTCACAGTGAGAATTTACTATGGGAATCGTAATTGCCTGACTTATGAAAATTTTCAGTATTTCGAGACTAATCAGTTAAAAAAAAATTCTATTCCTCATTTTTTATAGCCTACAAATTGCTCTCTGTAAATATTACTTTTGATTGTTTACTTGAAATTCTCGTGTAATTTAACCTTTGTTTTGAATAAGGAATCAAAAATACGTTGCAGATGGCTATGAAAAGTGTCTCCTCGCCAATTGTTGTTGAAGAAGCCAAAAATGATGCAAATTTTATGTTTGCGCCCTTTGAGGTCACATTAGCGCGGAAATTTACTGCACGTGTAACAGAGAAATTGGCTGAGGATGTTTACCTAATGAGAAATACCGAACAGCTGGCTATTTTATATCAAGTTAATTTTTTTTTTAATTAAAGATATTTTCGTCCAAGAAATTTGTGTTTGAAAATTTTTTGGGTAAAACAATTGTTATATGTTTTCTGAAAGAATTTGTGGCACGTGTAAAACAAAAACTGATCAATTTTTTGACAGATATAGAACAAGGGAAATAGGATTTACAATCCTGTAAGATATTTCAAAAATGATTTGCAAATTTCTGGTAGAGTTGTATGCCAATTTTGTTGAGAACCAACTAAGATGTTCCACCAATCAATCTTTTGGACTTGATGCTGTCACTTTTTGTAATTTCCTTCTTTGTTTTTATGCTGAAAGATCTAATATTTTGGATATGACCAGTTTGAGTTATCGTCTATTTTCTTTTCTCAAGAACTTAACCTTTTGATTTATTCAATTCCTCTTTGTATTACGTCTTATTGTGCGGAACAATTCCCATAGTGTTTTCAGAAGTTAAATCGCAAAAAAATATAGATTTATTTTTAAATGATGCCTTTCAGTATTATGTTGATCATTTGCTTGTATCTGTTGTAGTATATGGTGCGTCCGATAAAGCGGTTGTCGCCGTCGATGTATCTTGATGGTACTCCTGGAGTGGCGTGTATTGCTCGTGTTGCACGGCCATTCAATTTATCCAGAGTGAGTCGCTGTCGTCTTTACAGGTTAATGATTTACCTTTTCGCCTTTGAAATCATTAGTCACATATTGATATTCATTTTTAGAAACTGTTGTTATACGTAGCAGAATATCAGAGACTTCATTTTTAAGCTAA
Source organism: Dipetalonema caudispina (assembly GCA_013365325.1). NCBI lineage: Eukaryota > Metazoa > Nematoda > Chromadorea > Rhabditida > Onchocercidae > Dipetalonema > Dipetalonema caudispina. The sequence goes on from JABVXV010000155.1 coordinate 7,899, forward strand.
ACTTGTCAGCAGAGAAGCTACTGTTACAAATAAAACAGGTGGAACAGCTGGGATCCAAATGATGATTAACATTAGGGAATGTAATAAGCAATGCTATCCCTACAGCAGTTATGCATTTTTCTCTTAAACATAACCGGGATTCGAATTTTAGTAACTCAGAATCTTTTTTTTTTAGTTCGGAAATTGGGATATTACATACTTAGTAAAACATAGAGCTGTGTTATCACTATTTGCCAAAGCCAACATTCTGCCAGGCTATTGCGTTAATCTCTAAATAGCTTTTAAGCTTTTGTAGCACAAGATAACATTGAGTTAATTTTCCTTCTTGAATAATACAACAACTTGAAATCTCATTAACTTCGCCAATTTTTTTTACGGTATTTTCAAATGAAAGGTCTTTGCACAGTATCATTATTTTTATTTCAGTATTCGTTGTAGTAACAATTTAAAATGAAGAAAATAGAAATCCGTAAAGCCTTTTTGTAGGGCATTGGTCAGTCAATTCAATACGAGTAATGGGATGTGTTCAGCTTTCCTTGTAGATTATGGACAGCACGTTGTTTGCGATTCCTTTGCAATATACGACCTTTGTGGACAGGTAGCAGTTTCATATCGAGTAAAGTAATATTCTTTTTTGTATGTTTGATTCATATTTAAAGTGTTATCTCATTGAAATGTTTCTTCGGAGCTAAATTATTTAAGGGGAAATGAAAAAAGGCAACTTGAATCTTATACTTCATATATTTCCCAAATCTCATATAATTTATTATTAGATGATAATTTATGTTTGTACATCTGACTAATTGATAACTCTGGTGAGATTTCTGCTTCAGCCATCAGAGGTACTGAAAATGCCAGTAGCAGCATTCAAATTTGGGGTCAAAAGACAACGAAATCGAAACTTAAGAAATGTTAGTATGTTTGTCTTTTTTATAGTTGTTTTAAATGATAGATACCATAAAGTAAAGTGATAAATGTGCTACTGTGTATTAATTGAATTTTTGAAATGATTTAAGCTGGAAGTCGATAAGGAGTATATTGTATGCATAACAACATTTGCTGATGATGGCGTTTATTGGGGAAAAGTTGTGCAAGCTACGCAATCTTCTGCAACGCAGAAGACTTGTGTTGGAGCAAATGCGGGAAATGTCTGTTGTGATTACATGAAGGATGAGGATAACAGTATGGTCATAGCGTCGATTGAAAAATCGATCCAAATTTCAGAGGAAAAGTTGCGAGAAAAAAACGAACGATTGCAAGTTGAAAGGAAATTGTTTGAGATGAAAAAGTAGTCTAATTCTGTCCAATTTTTTTTCCTAATTCCAAAATTACCGTTCTTTATTTTCTTGTTCAAAAACGTTTCTATGCTACATAATTTTCTATGAAGCAAAATCGGCAATTTCTTTTTCCAGAGCTGTGCAAAAATTGTTTAAAGCCGTTTAAGTAAGCATGTTTCTATTAGCATCTTATGGGGATGATTTTGAGCAGTATACTATCATTAATATTAAATCCGTTAATGAAAATGGCGACCTGATGAGGGGGTTATCAGTGCCTGTTGGTTAAGTAGTTTTTCTTACTTCTTCTAGGAATTAGATTATCAATGAGTGAACAGTACACGTCCCGTCTTATAATTATTTGATAGTTCTCAAAGGATATATAGCTCTTCGTATCGCATCCGGTAGTATCAGCTGCTGATACGCATGTATTCCGGTGAAATGTCAAGCAGGATTTTTTTTCTTTTCAAAGCTTAATGTTGACGAGTGAAATTAGCTTTAGGTCGAAATTCGAGCAGGAATGGACATTGCAAACTCTGCAGTTGCAGTTTGCCACCATTTTGAAAAGACTGGACACTATATCAGTACCCTTTACACCTGCTGCAGCTGTAAGTAACGTTTTTTTGTAGTTTTGCTCTCGTAAATTGATGTCTTTTCCAGGTTAAACATGGTTGTTTCTGAAATGCCACTTCATCAGCGCTATGTGGTCTTGATGATATCAGGATATTTTTGTTCTAGATTTTTCTCATCACTTATCTTTTATTCTCTTAATATTTTTCATTTTGAATTTTGATTTCAGCAAATTCTGAGTGATTTTTGACAGATTGACCTCAGAAAGCAATAAGTATCCTGCACGCGTTTTTGAGGTTTTTGGTGTTTGGCAATTTCTTTATATTCCTCGTTTCCGTACAATTTTGATTTTACTTTTTCTCCCAGGGGTTTTTAATATTTCCAAAACTTTCCGTTCAAAACGCTTTTATATGTTTCATTTCAGGGTACCTGCAATTCATTTCCAAATCCCACATCTTTACCGGTACAGACTCATAACAGCCCAACTCCTAATATGAATGATTGGAATCCGTGCTCTTCGCTCTCAGCATATCAGGCCTGGGCTCAGTCTCTATCAATTAATCCGTCACTGTCTGCTACTTTACCGAACAATTTGTCGTTAGATCCAATGACAGTTCAACAACTACCTCCAGTGTTAGCTTATTTCATGGAATACTATGAGTAGTGTAAATTACTTTTTATTCAGAAGTGATACGGCCAAATCTCGTTTGACATCTAACACCAATAATTCTAGGTGAGTTTGCGATTATGAACATAAGGATAGGCAGAATATTATGCAGATCAATTAATACTGCAGATAGCGTAAATTTTGAAAATGCAACAAACAATACGAAGCTTTGGTAATACGAAGCCGGTTGAGCATCGAACTTCTATACCGACAAAGAAACTCATATTTCTTTCAGATATCCAAATCAGGAAACGTTCAATATGCATATTCCTGCTGCAACCCAAATAATGAATCCCTGCTCAGTGCGTCCCAATGCCGATGATTTTCTCGAAACGTATAATGATTCAGTACCATTGATCACAGTTCCGGAAAGCACACGACCATCATCACCAAACTCAACTTTAGCTTCGGTTATGAGTTCTTTATTTTTCCTCCTTTCTAGTCTTAAGCTAATTTTTTGACTTTATTGAACTCAATTTTTGTTTATCTAATTTAGCACAGTGCAAGAATTTACCATTTCCGACCCGAAATACCAGCAACAATTGATGGGGATTTAAACAATAACTTTCAGCAACGAGGTATATTTACATCGTTTCATCCGATAAGATTAAGGGAAAGAAAAATTAGATCTTAGATATTAAAATGAAAAAAATGTTTTAAAGTGACAGACAATTGAAATAGAAGCAAACTGCAATATTTAATGTTTTGTTATTTATATCTCTCTGTTTGTCATTTCTGTTCGAAGCTCATTGATCGAACCACCTAGTCCCGTTTTGCCCTCTGGCATTTTCTATTTCCTATTTTCTTATTTGCCTTCGTTCCGGAAATCTTTCCTCTGACATCAAATAATTATTCTTATCTGAGAGTTCAATCAACTACCAATCTATTTAATAATGATAAAATTATAGTATATGAAGTTTTTTCATTATCTATACATAGAATTTTTTGATTTCCATAGATCTACGGTGGCCCAAATTCATGCAAGTAATATCACCAGAACCATTTAGTAACACTATGTTGTTATACAGGACATAAGCCAAAGCAGACTTTTCTGCGTAAAACGCAATATGGTGAACCACCGATTCATGTTCTGAATGGATGTTACAATACAGCTGGACTGGGAGCTTCAAGTAGTATACAACAGCAGGCACCAATGGAGCGATATAATCAGTTTGAAAATGGTTTATTTGTTGATTTTGATGTCAACAAGAAGTTCATTTTTTATAAAATTACCAAACATTTTAACCTATGAAAGTATATCTTGAAAAGTTGAAAATTTCGTATGGTGTAGACAATCTTCATTACTGTTGTGTGCATTTACTACGTTTGATGCAGAATTATTCAGGTAAAGTGCTGGAGGTTACTTCACATTATACCTGAACACTTTCTTGATTTCAAGAGGAATGGATGTAAAGCATCTAGCAAAAAATTAACTATATAGAGTGAGAAAGGCTAAATTCTGCATAAGATCAATTCAGTGTATTTCACCAACCAATGACTTGGAAAACCAGATAAGGCAAAAGAGCGTAATATTGACCGCAGAAAATTCGTTTGTCTTTTGAAATTATGAAGTATAAATTTTTTTAAAGAAAAGCGGCTGCCTGAACTATTTCCGCTTACTTATCTGTTTTGAGTTTAGTCGGTATGAAATACGCTGTCCAGCACGTTGAACGAGGATCAGAAAGCAATGATCGATTAAATGCTAATGGCAGTGGCAGTGGATGTTTTTCAGCAGAACCTATTTCACTTCTTGAAGTACAGGAGGTCTTTTCAAATTCTGTTTAGAATAAACTTTATTCTGCATTGTCGAAACAACCTGAATCCTGAAGCATAAAAATATCAAAAAAAAATTTAATCGCTACATAGGTAAGACAGTAAGATGTGACCAAGTTTGAGTTCTTTTAGTATCTCTTGTTCGTAGACAAGGAATTAAAATATCGTTGCTGTTAGGCTTAAATATTGTTGCTTTATGGTTAGAAATCCAGGTTTTAAGTATTGTTGTGAGATGTTCTTGAATATTTGATTGATATCAAAGTTATTGTAGCCTTTTTTCAGAAAGCATTGTGCGTACATCGTTCACGCGATAGAAATGGTTACCTTATGCAAGAAACGGAACGGCAATATGCACCAGCAATCTCGCATTTTAGAGATGCTGCAGTTTGCGATGTTTTAGAGGTAGTAGGGAGCGAGATGACTCTTTGAAATCTTACTTATCCAAATTGAATTCATCAAGACTGCTCATTATTATTATTAAATCTTCGTGCAGTTCGTGTTAACAAAATGTAACTATATGCTAACTACAGCTATCCCTTTTGAACTCTTTTTATATCTTTTTTTACATTTCCAACCCTTTCCTCTAAGATATGGAACATTGTCTTTAGATATTCTGAAACAAAAAGTAGAATATCTGTGAGTAGAGTTTTATTCAACGATTTGACCAAACTGTTTAACAGTTAGCATCTTAGAAGCTTTTTCAAGAGACTGATGCATAAATGTAATCATGTAGTATTGCTAGATTACTAGGTTTTCTGAATAAAGACAGGCCATGAAAGTATTGATTTCAGGATGAAGAGAATCAAAACATTGCCAGTATTAATGCGGGAAATCTATCAACAATCATGTTCAACAGTGGCCGTTTAGTCGAGACTTTGAAATATAAGGTAAATTTTTCAGTACTTTTTTATTTTTTTATGAATTATTTTCCTTTTATTGCTGTTTTTTTTTCTCTCATTTTGTTTCTGTGAATAGATTACAATAGAATGGAAGTCGTCGAGCATTAGATACTATGCTCATTTTTACAATTACCGTTGTTATTATCGACGCTTATTATTGCTATAATCATTCCTACTCTTATAAACACTACTACTAGTAACAAATGTAACAATTTAAAATTTAAGTTTGTATAGCCTAATTCTTAATTATTATTATTAAATTATAAACCATTTCCTGAACTATCAAGACCTTTTTAGACAGAGTTTCAATTCTGAAATCTGCATGGCTTTGGATTGTGTCATTATGACATCAGCTAAACAAAAAAGTAAATCGTGATAGCAAAAAAATGCGAAGAAAAGAAATGAAATATAAGAAAAACAAGATACACTATAGTAATTTGTGCCGTTGACTTGATACTCTATATATTTTGGGTCGCGATCTCAAAATGTCTGTAGTGTGATTATAAGCATAGACTGGAATCCAAATATTTGTGAAGTGATCGTTCTCGTTCACTTTCCTTGCTTTGCTGCAGTTATTGTATTATGAACAGATGCAACAAAATATTCATAGAGACGATGATTCTGGTAATTTATTCTATCTTTACAGTCCTATGTGCCGTACATAGAAGTGGGAGAACAAACAGTATATATTGTAAAAAGAAGCGATGATGATCGTTCAAATCAAAATTGGCCATTGTTCTTCGTGCAAATTCAAGAAGATAGGCTGCTGGATATTATTGATCAGTATTTGGATTGCCTAACAGCTATTGAACCGTTACCAAAAGAACATATCGTTTGTTATTTTTAATATTGTCCGACAGTTTTTAACCTGTTTCATAATCTACGCATTATTGATATCGACCATATTCGTGGTGTTGTGATTTAGTATGAGTTTCAACCTTCCTTGGCATTTCAGTGGAGATGCTGTTCCTGATCGACGGTGGACATTAGAACGTTGGTCACTAGGAAAGAATAGAATCTCTCAATGAACAAAACTTTTAATACTTTCGGTTAACTGTTCACCGTGACCAATGTCATTCAGTAGTTCTATTTTTTCACCAAATTTCGACTATTCCAGAAACTAGGTGCTCTTTGCGTTTCATATTGTCACGCATTTCAAGCAATGTTTCGTGCAGTGATTACAGCAATATACGATACGGATGTGGAAGTGCATTATATTGATTATGGTAATTATGAGAGAGTTACTTATAACGACCTTCACTCAATCAATGAGCTCGTTAGTATTTGCAATAATTTTGGACTTGCACCAATTTTCTTTTTTCCACCTCCATTTATCGTTGCATCCTTACTTCGTTTTGGTTAGCAGCATAAATTTTCCTTCAGTAGAATTTAATACGGTTTAAAGAGTTTTATTGTTACTCAAGTGTTCTGTGTCACATGTTTCGTGACAGCCATTCTGTTTGTTTTTGGATCGGAGTAATCTACCAGGGAAAGCTGGAACCTGTGTTTGGGTTGTATAGCTCTAAATAGACCCTATTATTTCAGTGAGCATCTTTAAACATCGCTTAAAACTATTACCAGCTATCAGTAATTTTGTTAGTTTTTACTATTAGAAATGTTGAGAGCCACAATTGGTCATAAGTTCTTTTTGAGCTCACTGAGTTGATTCGTGATCATTTTTTGAAACTTATCTAGTTATTAATCTCCAAATTTCTCAAATCCTGAATAACTTAATGCGATCTCATGGCAACGAGGTTGAGGTCGTAATGTTTAAGGCTAGCTTTGATCTCTGTCATAAAATTTTTTTGAAATTTCAGCCCAGAATAACAAGGATGCATCCAGCTATGGGAATTCCTTGCTTACTGTCAGATGTGAATAATATCGATATAGGGCTTAATGTATGCGCGGAAAACAATATATTGCGTTTTATGAATGCTGTTTCATGCGAAAAACCGTTTTTCAAATTGAAGTTTCTTCGTAAACGAATTGATGGTGTGATGGCTGTCGAGTTAGTAGATAGCAATGGCAAACCGTAAGAAATCATCGATTAATTTGATTTTTCAAATCAATCGGAATTTGTTTTGGAAAGTGTGGAGGCTAACATTGTAATGATGGAAGAGATTTCGCCGTTTTCTCCTTCTATTATATTTTGGCAGCGTTCATTGGGAAGTACAGTGGTTCTTAGTTATTAGCTAGAATCCCCATTTCCATGGATCTAAAAAATCTGAGGATTTGTCTGGAATGAATATAATGTACTTTTATCCTGTCTCAAATTGATACCCTTGAGACGCACATGGTTTGTTCGAGATAATTTCGTAATGCTGAACCGAGAAGTTATGCAATATGAGCAGTAGTAGTGAAAGTATTGCACATCTGGCGTCAGTTGGCTAAAACTATACTTTTTTCTTGACTTGGCTGAAGTTTCCGGAAAAATATGCTCATCAGTTTGATTATCACTTAGTATTGTACCCCTTGAAAGATATTTGAAAGAATTTTGTGAAAGTGGTATCGCTATTTTGCTTCTACGTTTCCTTCGACTGACTTATACATATTCAGGAACCACCGTATTTTTCCAAATTTTCGTTGCTCCTTATTTTCATAGCTTCCCGTCTTACTTTTATTCATTTTAGTATTTGCTTCTTCGCTTTTTTATGTTTGCTCTTACGAAATGAAGGTATTTAATTATAGAGTATTTTCTCTTTTCTCATTTTTTTCTCAAAAGAATGGATGACGTATGCTGTGGCTTTACTATATTAATGTTTTTCACCTGTTTGTTGCTTCGTTTTTGATAATGCTAGTTAAAAATAGAAGAGGTTTTGCAGTTTTAGCTAAAGAAAGACAACGATGTAAACAAGGATGAGAGTAATAAATTGCATAGTTTTATTGTAGAAAGAATGATTGGTTCAATTTTTTAATTATAGAAAGATGAAAAGAATAATTTTGCATGATTCTGTACAAGAAGGAGCATTGGTGGCGCAGTTTCTCTCGTGATATATTTGTGTTATTTTCTTAGATTCGAACACATTCATTTACTCTCATCGTTTTCCTTTTGAAATGATGACTAGACATAAACTTTAATTCTCATCTTAATCAAATACTACCGAAGTAAGCGGGATAAATATGAACAAGCTATTTGAATGAACTGTTGTTTAAGTTAAAGTAATTCATGCATTTTAAAGTTAAAAAACAGGAGGAAACAGAGATTCCAGATTAAGTAGAACATTATATTATAGAAAGTGACAGGTTATGATTTTTTAGTTTTTTTCATATGACCCCCGAAATAATACTGTTCCTAGCAAGCATTTTATAGTTATAATTCAGTGTAGTATTATTGTGTAAATTAGCGTTAAAAATGCGCCGTATTCCTTGAGTATTGATCTTAATTTGCATTTTTGAAGAACTCATCTATTATGCTTTATTAAATGATTCTAGCTATCATTTTTCTCTATCATTTCCTTTAAGAGCTGTTGAATTCATCAAGTTCATAAGTTTCTTTATGAAATTTTAGCTTTCTTACATGGAAGGAAGCATTCCGTAACAATCCATTCATCTTTATTTGCTCATTATGGAGTAATAATATCGGAATCCTGGTATTATTTTGATTTATTTATACTTGAAGATGAGGTATGACTGTTTTGTTTGTTTTGTTTTATGACTCGAAATATTTGTTTTACATAAAAATAAAAATATTTTTTTGTTATGTGCATTTATTGAATTGATACATAAATTTTGAACTAAACAGTTTGGCATAATTTATTTGGCATTCCCAACGGTGGAATAGGATATTATACAACAGTCGCATTAGGCCTTTCCATCAAGCGATATACTCTGTCTCATTTCTAACTTTAAGAGATTCATAGTGGATTTAAAATATGTGGATATTGCTAGAAAGGTAGAATTAATTAAAGGGATTTGTCAATTAAAAAGATTTGTCATAAAGCAATTGGGAAAAATGCTGCTAATAGTGAATATATTTGAAATAGTTTTTAGAATTGATTTCTCGTCAAGAAAGAATCGATCTAAATGGAGTGTGCTTAAGACACTTGGTTTGAAAATTTGTTTAATTAGTACTGGATTCATTGGCATAAGGCGTGTGGAGAATTCATTCATGCTTTCTTAGTTTTGAATTTCACAATGTGAGGATGAGGCGATAAAGTGTGAAAATTGTTGATTAAAAAAAAAAAAGTGGAAATTGTTGATTAAAAAGTAGATGTCGAAATTAAGAAAATGATAAACTGACAAAGAAAAAATGCATAAATGAAACATTGTTTAAATAAGCATTTCGATTAAATATTGTCTGGAAAAGTAAGAAAAAAGGTTAATAATATTGCAAGAGTATTCGTAAATAAAAGGAATCGAATGCAAAAAATATTTTGAAAGGTTGAAAATTACGATAAAAAAGCAGTTAATTTAATTAAGTTTCTAAGATCTAACATCTGATGGTTAATATTAGATTAAGCTTGAAGTTAATGATTTGCTAATATTTTGTTAAACTTTGCTGCTAGAAATTTTTCATAATTTATTCTTTGACATGCCTAATTATGCTGTCTGCCGTAATTGCGAACTATATGGCATATTTTAGGCTGGAATAATTTTGTAATGATGAAGCATAATGAATTGAAAGCAAATATTATCTAATTAGCATTATAAACGAAATCATGCATGGTTTACCGATATCAATGAAGTGGATTATGATAATGATGCTGATAATGATAAATGACTGAAACCAGCTGATCAAATTATCACTCCGTAATTATTGAATTTCAAATACGATACAGACAATAAGTCAAATCGAATTTTTTAACTGAAACTGGAATAAAATTGGTAAGTTGTCAATGTAAATTGTGTGTTGTTGTTGCAAATTAAATCGAAATCAATGAATTAACTATGTAATTGAAAATCAATGAGTGGATACGAGAACGTTTTTTCTTCTTTTTTCGCTCTTTTTTGAGAAAATTTAAACATAATTACATCTAAGAGTTATATCTATTATAAACGATTGCATTGTTCAATCGATTCGCAATTATGACCTTTCATTAATTTATTGGTAAACTAATTTTTTGAAGTACACTTGCAGTTCTTTTTCCTTTTTGCTTCATACAGTAAATTTGAATATTCCAAAAAATATTTCAGCAAAAGTTTTTTTTCCATCATTTATGTTACATAGAATTATTTAATTTGCATAACTAATAATAACAATGTACTTTCAAATACTTTCATAATTGATAAAAATTGGCTGTATTCAAAATTTAGAATCTATCTACTTATTGTATTAAAAATTAAAGCATTATTTTCATTATTTGGAAAAAAGAAAATATATATATGTATCTGATACAAGCTATTGATCAATTAAATTGAAATTAACAATGAGATGATCGAATTGCTGAGCAATTAAATAATTTCATTTAAGTTTCATGTATTAAATGTTATCATTTTCTGTTAATATATATTTCAAATAATGAAAATAATGCTTTAATTTTTTTTTTTTTTTTTTTTTTCATAAGCAATGAAATGTATATATGATACGGTGAAGTCTTTTTTATGAAAAACTGCAACACTGTAGTTAAATATATTCAAAGAAGTTTACAATAATTTTGCTTTTTCATATTTGTTACCAAATACTTTTTTTTCTTTATTTATTAGCAACGTTTCCAGCACAAAATTAATTAATATTTGAATCTAATAGATTATTCGTAATTTATGCAAAAATAATTTTATATTTATCAAACATATGATTAATAGTGATTTTTCTTTTATCCATTCCCATTAATTGCAATATGAAAGATAGAATGCAAAATGATTTCTATCCTTATCTGCATGAAAAAAGCAATGCAGTAGACTAATGATAATATTTTTGATGGAAAATATTTATGTGAAATAAAATAAATTAAAATGAAAACAAAATTATTTTATTCTTTTTTTTTTTCTTGAAAAAAAAAAAGCAAAAAAGTTGTTTATTTTTTCCACGGGATATTTTTATTTCATTATACAATTATCCTTTTAACTTAAATTTTTATTTAAATTCAATTATTTTCCTCATTTTATTCGCATTTTTCTCTTTCATTTTTTTCCATAACAGTTGTTTATTCAACTGTATGACAATTTTCTTTGGATTTAGAATTTGCTTGAAGATAGATATAAATTGTGAAAAATAAAGTATTGATTTTTTTTTCCTAAATAACGCTATCGGAGGTATGTGAAATTTTTGAAATAAATAAGCAAATAGTATAAATTGCTCTTCCTTCAAAAGTTTTCGAATTTTGACAAGTCTACACTGTTAGGAATTGTATTCACATTAAAAAAAAATCATAACTAGACAAATTTTTGTCATTCTTTACTCAACGATTGGCTCCATCGTTTTCGAGCCTAGGACACAAATACTGCCATACTTCTTCAAGATTCGATGATAAATACTCACTATTATTATTATTTTTATTTCTATTATTATCATTATTATTATTATCACTATTATCATTAATTATTTAAAATCATAATAAATATTGCGAATACTGCGAATATGAGATCAATGATTTTATAAATTAAGGCGAGATAATAAATTTGAAAAATTATCCTTTTGCTCTTTCATCACCCCGCGATTTTTTAATTTTGGAGCCGAAATGCACAGATTGAAAAAATCTTAATGTTTCGAGAAAACGATCCGCATTCGTTAATAATAATAGTGATAATAATTGTAATTTTTTTCTAACTTTTTTTGCAATACATTTTTGGTACCATTTTTTTTTTTTTGCATTAATAAATGCAAGATAATGCAAAATTCTTTTAGTTTGCAAAAAAAAAAATAAAAATTAATTTATTGCAGTCTTTTTAGAAACAGTTTAGATGACATGATATTAGAGATCAATCATTTATATTTACAACAATTCAATCTATTCTTTTTGATATTTCGAAGTGCGTCACATCTCATTAATTAATAAATTTTTGTTTTTAGTATAGTGTAAATAAAGCAAGTTTATTGGATAATTTGTAAAATGGATAATGCAAAAGCAATCATACTGCGATCAAAAGAATGCATATGAATAGAAATATTTTTTTTTTCTTTTCAAAACAAAAAAAAAAAAACGAAAAATTTAAAATGAGGAACCAAATTTGGACTATTATCAGTATGAATAAGCAAAAATTTTTACCATATTGATTTTGTTTATCAAACAAGCATAATTTTCCTGGGAATTAGAAAAGGCAATTAAGACTGGATGAATTACAACGAAGCAAATAAAGTTAATTTGATATGCATAAATAAAGTACAAATGAGGATACAAATTTAAAATCGAAAATGTGAAACCATCCTCAATCTAATCAAATAAACAGTTTGAAGTATTTCATTTATACTATTTCGAGAATATGTACTAACTCATATTTCAATCATACATGCATAAAAATAGGTAAATTAAAAGTGCAAAAAATGTTGTTCACTCCTGTCTATAAATATTTCTAACTACATATCGTTGAGGAAAAAGCAAAAAAAATGTCAGAATAAAGTAGTTTGACGTAATGAATTATGCACAAAAAAAAAAAAAAAAATTCAACTTGGTAAAAAATAAAAAAAAAAAGAATAGAAAATAAATTGAAAAGTCTCACAATTTTTCCTATCATATCGTATATATGTAAATATATTTTTTCCTAGCATACATACGCGTACATAACACGTGTCGTTACGCCTAAATTAAATTTAAATGAATGATTGTTTATTTGATCTTTAGAATTACACTGATAAATTAGATGATGTTTGAACTTTATAATAAGCTAGAATTGAGGAGAATATTGAGTGAATTAAATTTATATGATCGGTATATACCAGAGATTGAAGTTTTTTGGATAAGAATGAAACGATAGCTTAGTTAGTAGATGAAGGAAAGTTAATTAATAAGATAAGGTAAATGATGTAATTATGAATATTTATTAAAGAATAGTAATAAGTAGTAAAATGATAAAAAGTAGCATTATAATTCTAAATTTATATAACCTGCTGTGGATAATGATTTACAACATATAATTTACAGTTTGTTCAATCAAATTGCTCATCAAATAATTATATCTAATGACTACTAATTTTTCATGCTTTTTATTTAATGAGTAAAATTTAAATTTTAACAGTTCTTTAAATATTTCCAGTTTAATTACATTTTCATTGATCCTCCGTCAGCAAATTTTCGGCCAATATGTTATTATGCTAAGCGATAAATTCTAAATTTCATTTGGAAGAGACGAAATTTAATAATTCAATAATTGAAGTCTAAAATATTGTCATTATGGTTCATTAAGTCTTAATAATATTAGCTTTCTGCCTTGGAGTCTTTTTTTTCTTTGTTTTGAAATTCATATTATATATGAAAATTAAAGACAATTTTAAACTTGAAAAAGAAATGCAATCATTATGAAATAATGACTAAACCACTTCATTTGTATTTGCACACCTTTCCATATTTTCATAATGAAAATTACTTTAGTATTGGACGGCTGTGACAATTTTATTTTTTGTTCGCATCATCCATCACTTTCTCTTTTAGTGCTTAGTCTAAATTCATTAGGTTATTTTTGAATTTTTTTTTTCTCCCTTTTGTGCATTGTGTTGAAACAAACTTTTAAATCTACGAACTAATCATTGAATCGATAAGATAAAGTGAAATGAATTTAATAATTGTAAAATATCAAATACCTTTCTCTTCGCTCTCTCTGAATATTTGACTTAAGTGCGTAATTGAAACAAATTTAAGAAGAAAAATTGAATTTATTTAAAAAACCTCCAAAAATCCCATAACGCTTCTAATAACAATTTTCCAGAATAAATTATTTTCCGGAAAATGCACTTTGAAGCTATTTGGTTTATGTTTTATTATATACTTTCTTGAAGTTATTACTTTGTTTGTTTGTCAGCAACAAAATTCAACAGATCTATTGGACAGAATATTATTGCTGAATTTTTATGGTAGGAAGTTACTCAATGAATTCATTATTTATTTTCAAGCAAATTTTTAAGGCTTAAGTTTATCAAATCGTTGAACTTCGTTAAACTGTCTTAAATCTCGATTGATCAGAAATTCTTTGAATCAGAGATTTGAACAATTATTTGCATAAATGTATTTCCAGTAATAAAATGGATAATCTATGATAATTCTTTGTTTATATCCAACAACAAAAGCTTTTAAATTTTTATAAAATATACTAAAATAGATACTATTAGTTCAACCGCAATTTTAATTGCAAAAAATAAAAACACGAACAGTGATTGACAGGTAAAATGTGCTAAATTGAAAGAAAAATGCTCCTACTTTCTTCTTCCTCAACTAAAATTTCTTTTTGTTTTTTGACAGATGCCTTTTAGCAGTTTGTATGAATATTTAAGTATCAAATTTGATATACTTCCAACTTCATAATACATTTTTCATCTGTATCCTTTCAGTTATTTGAGAGCAATTTAAATAACTTAAAATACTTAACTAAATTATTTTTCTTTTTTCCCTCAAATATTCAATCTTTTTACTTACTTCCATTAGTGAATATTGACATTAACGAATATGAAATTGATTAAAAATTTAAAGTTTAGCTATGTTGAGAAATTCGAAACTAAATTGCAATTTAAAGCATATTATTTTGTTGCTTTTTTCTTGTTTGCTTCTAGACATTGTTTGAAAATTTGATCGAGAAAACAACAACAGTACAATGATAGTTTCTTTTTTCCCAAATTTTGAAATTTAAATTTCAAGAAATCAACAAACAAATTTATTTTCATCCATTTATTAATGAACAAGATAGTCGTTAGATTTCTATTAATTTCTATAAGATGTAGTAAAAAGTAAAAATTAATGATCTTTTTTTTTGAAGTGAAAAAAGAGAGGAAGCGATGCTTACCTGAAATGAGAGGATTTGGCGCTAATTTATTTTAATATTAAAATTATTTACTTCAATTAACAATTCATACCGCATACATTTTTTTTGCTCGCTAATACATAAAACTATTGATCTATTTTAAAATAAACGGTTTTTTTTCACTCTAACAATTTTGTTTCATTTCATTAGCTTAAACAAGTTCAACTAATTGCTCTTTCTTTTTACTTCCTAAAAAAAAGAGGAAAAAAATTTTTTTTTACCTCTCCTACGAAAAAAGAGAAAGAAGATAAATTTTAATTTTGAAATTTTTCATTTAACAAAAAATATGAGGAAAAAATTATTTATTTACTTTCGCAACTAAAGTCAGTTGTTTCATTTTTTCCTACAATGTAACATTTGGTTAAAATAATTTATCATTTTCGTAAATTAGTGGTATTTTTGCAGATGTTAATTAAAACACTACTAATTAGTGACATTACCACCCACACTATAAAATGAAATTTCATCTATCAATAAAATGTTTTCATTCGTTCCTGTAAGAGGGAAAAAGATTGTAATTTGACAAAAAAGAAAAAAGAAATTTTTGCTTGCTGTAATTTTTATGAATTCAATTTCTTTAGTTGCAATAATTTCAATAAACCACTCAATTTTATTTCCTTCTATAATTTCAGTGAACGATTTAATGGTCTATTCTTTCCTTTTTTTTTTTTTTGGTGCAAATATGACAAAAATTCATTCTTTTATCAGTTTTTACACTTGTCACAAAATTTCAAATTTCATTTTAAATCAAAATATTCTATAGTCAATTTTGGAAAGTTCCCAGAAGTTTGATGTTGATTTTGCTTTTTCCGGAATTCAGCATAAATTGAATTTGAGATGAATTTTTACTCATGTATGTTTAAATTAGAATATAAATCTATTTTTTTTTTTCTCCTTTTTCTTGTCATTCTAACATTCATATAACCAATTTGAAAGTAAATTTTCAATATCAATACGGTATTTTAAACAACTTTTTTTCTAAAAGAATTGCATAAAAATATATGCCAATAAATATTTTTAAATATCGCAAAATTTTCATTAATTATTTATTACCAACAAAATATTCTTCACTTATTTGGAAGCGCATTTTGCACATTACCATAGTTTTATCATCGAAAGGATCTTCCGTAATGAATCAATGCATAAATTCATTTAGTTTGCATTGAACTTTACCTTTGAAATTCTATTGATCAACTTGAATAAATGCAAAAATGAAACGATCAGGAAAAAAATTAATTTTATAATTACTTTCTAATTATATTGAAATTCCGGTCATTTCCAATTTAAGTTCTGATTTATTTCTTACTCAAAATCTTTGTTCATTACTTTTAAAATAGTCATATATTTTCAATTGAAAAGAGTCCAGTAATATCGAAAAAATAGAATTATTTGGATCAATAAGAATTATGTTCCTTTTCTGCTTATCTTTTCCTGTATTGCCAGATTTTCTTCACTTAATTAAACTGCATTAATTTAATCTTATCGTTCACATTTGCATATGGCTTTATACCCAATTTATTTCTCATTTTCTAATCTACTTGCTTTTTTCACTCATACTATAATCATCTAATGGTCCAATTTAACTACGATATGCAAAATTCTAACGGATACACCGTAAAATTTAAATAAACGAAACATATGTTCATAACATTATTTCTTCTCTTTTTTTTTCGAAATCAAAATCTGAGGTTGAATTTTTTTTTTCAAAATCTAAATTCGAATTAATCATTTAACAAATAAATAACTGCATACTACGTAAGCTTTGATTCACTCATTTTATTTTATCTTATTGTTTTCTATTTATCACAAGAAAAAATAGATAAATAAAAACAAAACATATACTCCAATAACAGTCTATTTTCTTAAAATATACATATCAATGATATATACATATAAGTATCGAAATTCAAAAATCAAATCAAAATTATCATTCTAAACAATGCTATAAAATACCTTCTAGAAATATTTTACTTATTGAGATTAGCAAAAAAAAAAAAAAAGCTGACTAACTAAGATTTAGTTGCCATGTCCATTGATATAATTAAATGAGAAAATGGGATTATGGTAAAATGGTTCAAAAAATGGCTAACATAATAAGTACTTCATAAAAATGCCTTATATAATAGGCTAGAATTTATACTTGGCCAAGAACACCAATATTAGGACTGCATATTTACATGGTACTTCGAAATGATACCGTGATATTTTGCAGCTTAAATTTATAAAGCTCAGTTTATTTTATGCAATTTTTTTTTTTCTTTGTCTGTTGCACTTTCGTTCAATATTTCTCCACAAAATTTCAATGTATTTTTGTTCATTTTTTGACAACAGCAATATATGCAAATTAAATTATATGAGGCATGTAATATTTTGGGAAACTTCTTTGGGCAATTGAATTTTTTTTTTTTTTTTTTAGTTGACAAAAAAAAATACAAGCAAATATTCTTGTTTTTTAGACATTGAAAGAAATTAGATTATTGAAGTAACGTTTTACTTTTCCTTTGAATTTTCCAATTTCAGATTTCTGCTTCTTTTCTTTCTTTTTCCAAGCATATATTAAAGTTACAACATAGACGTGAAATAAAAATGAAATAAAAAGAGATTTACTTATGTGATTTTCGTCAAAGATTAATATTCAAATATTGGAATATCGACGATTTAATGGTTGGATAAAACATTGAGATTTCTCAGAACAGAATACTGAGAGATTAAACGAATGTGTCGAGACATTGTTGAAAAAATCTTGAAACAAACTACTTACCAATTGATTCACAATTATTCTCACTTCTTCTACTCTTTTTTATTCTCTTTTTTTTTTCTTAGTTTCAATGATTCAACTTGAAACTATATTTAAAGAAAGAAATTTTGATCGTTTGAAAGAATTTTTACTATTTTTCCATCAATTCAAAATTTTTCTCTAATTTTTATATCTTTTTTTTCTTCATTTTAAATATTTTTCTTGCTTATTTGGAAAAAAAATTTAGAATAGAATTTATTCATTTTTCGCTCATTATGTTGTTACATAATTACGTAAGTGTGATTCGTTTTTTTTTTTTTTTTTTTTTTCAGATATTATGATTTTATTAACAGTGTTATTATTATCCGTTTTGTTTAATCAGCTTTTCATTATTTTCCATTTTCCACCAAATCCTTTCCTTCCTCTTTTTCATCTGTTCCAGATATTGTCAACTTTTGTCAATTATCTTTTTATCTCTCTGTCGTCTCTTCACCTTTAAATATTGTTTCGATAATATTTGATACATGTTCATGGTATCACAATTTGCATGCTCATCCTATGTTTGCTACTATCATGTGCTAAATTTTCATGCTATTTTTTGCATGCTTATACTGTGTATTGCATATTTATGGTACCATATGATGCATATTCTGTTGCTATGAGAAACATATTTATGCTATTTAAGTAATAATTTCATGTTAATTGTGGGTTTCAAATTATTGTAAATATTATTTTCGTCTTTTTTTATGTAAAATTTCAATGAAGCAGTTTTTTTTTTTTTACTTATCCGAAGAGAATAGAAAGAAGTGCATTAGGATAAACAAATGCAAACAATAATATATGAGATACTTACTTTATCATATCATATTACCTTTATTATCTTCTTTCTATTGTTTACAAAAAAATGAAAAAAGATAAATGAAATTTAAAATTGAAAAAGACAATGAAATAATAAGTACAATATTCATGAATTTTAGTAGCATATATTTTTCCTTTCAATTTTATCTTTGTAACAATGTTATCAATTTGTTTTTTCAAATAAAATTTCCTTTATTAAAAATGTTATCCTAACTTTAAAAACATTCATGAAATTATATAGCTTTTAATGCCTAGTTTTATTAGCCATATTACCCAATAATATCCAAAGCTAGTCCACTTTTAGCGGTCAGAACTACAGCATACTTTGCCATGAATTATTTATTTCATACATTTAGCATATATTTTAAAAGCAATCATCAAATAAATGAACAAATAAAATTTTTTCGAGCAGCAAAATTTTCATTAGATAAAACATTATTAACAACGGTTATTTATCAAATTAACTGACACTGATAATTAACTATTAGTGTTTAGCAAACTATTCATGGTTGTTTTTTTTTTTTTGTCTGATCACATTGTTTGGATTAATAATTGGCAAATAATTTACAATTTACCGATAATTTCCATAATTATTCATTCAATACAAATCAAAGAATACATTGAAGTGTTTCATCACTATCGTTTTTTCAATTTTGTAATGATATTGTGGACTAATTTGCTATAATCATTTGTGGTGTTGAAATTCTTCTCGGTAAAAATTGCTAATTTAATTGAGTATTTTTCTAATAGGAAGGTATAAATACTTATATTATTTCGAAATTGTACATCAGCTTTGTCCTTCAACGTCTTATTTACATTTCATTTTGATTCGAATTTTTTATAAGTTAACAATAATTAAATTTTTACTTTGGAAATGATTTGTTATGCATAAAAATTCTAGAAAATTTAATAATCGCAGTTTTACCAGCACTTGAATTTTCGCTTTTTTTTTTATCAAAATTTGTTCCGTTCCACTCATTTTTTTTGACAAATTGAAGAAATAAGTTGCAGTCTTTTATCAAAAAAGAAAAAAAAACGATTTTAAAAAGCTTTAGATGATGAATTCGAAAACTATTAATCGAAAAAAATTGGTAATGATTTGATTTGAAGAGGGAAAAAAAATTGGTGGAAAAAAAATTTTGCTAAAAGTATTTGTCGCCTTTTATATTTATACATTTTAATATATTTAAAGGGGGCAAACAAATTTCAATCATTTACAATGTGTGATACTATGAATTAACAATTTCATAAATTCAAAGTATTAAATTTGCCAAGAAAAAAAAAAAACGAAATGAAAAATTAATCAATTCGACAAGTAAATTTGCTATTTTTTTAAATTAATATTTTTAGGGAATAATATTGCCAAGGATGCTTAAATAAGTGAGAAATTTGTTGAAATAATGAATGTTGACATCGTTTTAATAATTTTTCTTTCATATGTTTCACAATTTTTTCTTTTTTTTTTGCTTACAAATTGAGGCGCTAATAAATTTCTCACACAGCTTTAATGTTCGACATTTCGTTAACAAATTCAAAGCCTTTCTTAAACTGAATTTAAACAACAAAATCTTTATTTAAAACAAAATCAATGCTTATTAAAACAAAAAATTTTTTGCAAAAATATTAGTAAATCATAAATTCGTGCAATTTTACGTAGGATGACAAAAAAAAAAAAAGAAAAAAAAAAGAAAAGAATAAATGGAGTTAAAAGAGAAGAAAGTTTTTGACGTAATTTGTTTATTGTTGATCATAATTGAGAACTGTACTTAGGTTATACGATCCTAACATTTTGTGGTACTGATTAACTTATAAATTACTCTTCCATTGGTGAACTTTTCCGAAACTTGTGATCTCTCTCGCATGTAACTAATTATTATGACATGAAACATTCACTTTTGACATGCTTGAAACATCCCTGGTCTATTTTCATTTTATTATCACTATCATTTATCATTACAGTTAGGTTATCAGGTTGAACTTCGAAAGTAATTTCTTTATTCCTAATAATACATGAGAGTTATCACAAATTTAATAAATATTTTTTCATATTAAAGAATTGAAATTAATTGAATTATCATAGTAACTATATCGATCTATCCGTATGTTAGAATGGAAATCAATATTTCAGCGATAGTTTAATCGAACAATAATTTTTATAAATATTTATATTTATGTTCCATCGTCGAATTGTGATATAATTTCGGAAATTAGATTCAATGATTCCAGCTTCAGTAATTATATTTGATGATTCTAACATCAGAAATTTTTCCCGAATTAAATTATCATTTGAAAAATATCAATAAATAGCATTTCTTCATCCTATCAGCATTCCCATCAATTTATCTCTGCTTGGTATTCATCATAGACTATTTAATAAGTTTGTATTTAATTATTAAGTAAAATTCTACTTTTGCAAAGAGGAATATCGTCCGTTAACTAGCATTTTTAACAATAGGTAATAATTATCACCTAGCAATGATTTTATAGAAATATACCCAATTTTTCTTTTCTCTCTATTCCTCTTTCGTCAAATATCGGACAAAAACTTGAAATGATGGAATTTCTCAAAGTATTCCTAATTTTGAATTGAGTTATTTCTAGAAAAAATACAGTTTTGTTCCTAAACTTTCCCTTATTTGCTCATTATTTCATTAAAGATATTGATTTTTTTGCTTGTTTTTTTTTTTTCTTTAGAAAAATAGCAGGAAATGTTATTATTATGAGTGAATTAGCAATTTTTAATTAATAACAGATGATAGAGAAAATATGACAACATTTCAGCAAACAGTTTCGAATAAAATTTTTGCAACAAAAATAATGAATTGTTACATTTGCTAAAGTTGAAAGTATTTCCTCAAATAAAAAATGTAAACATTCTAATTTATTTTGTATATGCAACCAATAAGTCTTTTACTCATGGGAATTATTAAAGAACCAATTGTAATTTAAATAACTATCCATTTATTTTGATTGTGCTAAGAAAAATGAACAAATAAAAAGAATAGTCTTTTCAGCAAAAAAGAAAATTCATTGCTTCTCTTACCTTTAATTTTCTCATGATTGATGAAAATTAATTAGTTTTTCACTAAAATAATCATAACTAATTGTTATTTTACTTTCTATTACTATTGTTATTTCAGTTGCATAATTCATTGCTCATTTTCTTTTTTCGCTTCAGGTATATTCATAAATTTTATTTTAACAAAGACTTTTTTTTTTTAATAAAAGAAACTTTTTCATCATTACCATTCATCAATACTTTGCTTAAATTTGAGGAAAAAAAATGTATTGCTAACATTATTTGCTATTATATATTTATTGCATATCCATAACTAAGAATAACTTTTCAAATTTTAAAACTTCCTAATCATTTGAAATATTATTGATGGATTTTTTTTGGTCAAATTTAAAATTCAATACTTATAATATCTTATCATTATATAATTCGTTCCAAATCTCCATGCATACAGAAACTTTCTAAATATCCGATTAATCATTTTACATTTTCCTCTAACATTATCTCCTTCAATCTTATCTTAATCTTTTCAATTTTTTTCTTTTTTTTTTCGTTTAATTTCTGATTGCAATTTCGTTTATTGAATTTTTTTCTTTTCTTTTTTTTTTCACATGCATTTCATTGATAAAAAAAGAAAAATGAAATTATTACCTCTATAATTTTTCAGTATTTTCCTTTCTGACACTTTTTTCTTTTCTGTTTTCTAAGTAAAACTTTTCGTTTTCTTTATTCTCCTTTTCTACGTTTTAAATGAATTCTTCAGCATTACTTTTGACATTACTTCTTTAGCTGATATTAAATTCTTGAAGGGAAAAAAAAAAAAAACATAATCATTTCATTATGAATAAATGATTTATCATATAAAGAGAGAAAGAAGAAAAAAAAGTGCTTGCAGAAAAATTTTTCCCAAATAATTTTTTCCTCTTCTATAACATTTTTTATTCTATCTGAGTTACGATGAATTATGTAATTCTTCCATCATTTCAATGCATTTTCTTTTTTTTTTTTTTTTTTTTTTTGTTACCTATTATTCCAAAAACTCTTCATTTCTATTTTTTTTTAAAAAAAAAAAGAAAAATTTCCACATGATTTCATTCTTAAATTGGCAAAATTATATTCATCCAATATCTTTCAAAATTCTTTCATGATTGCTATATCTCTGTTTTTTTTTTCTTTTTTCATTTTGTATCATTGCAAAACATTCATTATCAATTATAACTATTTATATTTTTTGATTATATATATATTTTGAAATATGCATATTATCCCATACTGATATATATATATATTACGTACATAAATATTATTATCACTGTATCTGCATTCCTAATCTATTATTTATGCAACAGGTTATTCGTGTTCATATGTTCGTAACAATGATAATGATAGTGATGTACCATATACATATTGATAAAATGTAATATTTCTCCAATCTTAGATTCGTCAAAAAAAAAAAACTGCAAGAAAAATAATAGCAGTAATGATTTTATAGCGTTTTCGGTATTGTTTATTTCTTATGTGTTGCACAATATCAGTGATAGTGTGTTAGTGATATTAACGAGTGATAATTTGGCATAGCAAATAATGATATATGTATGATAATTATCAACAAACAATAAAATATGGCTAGCAATAATAATACTTCTATTAAACAATGCATTGAATCTGAAGTAAGTTTCTTTTTTTCAAAATTTATCATCTACAATGCATAACAAGAATCTCAAAAATTAGCTTGAAATTTTTTTAAACTTAATTTAGATTAAATACATGAAAAATTGCTATTAAGTGAATTCATTATTTCTAACTTTTGAAGTGATGAACAGCTATCGACAAATGAATAGTAAGAAAAATCAATATGAAAATTGATAAATTTAATTTCATATATTTAAAATTCTGACCAAATTTTGAAGCACATTTTATTTCCATTGTTTAAACAATATAATTTTTCGTCTTTATCTTAAAATATGATCGAAAATCTAATATGACTAAACATCTTCAGTCTTTTTTTTGTCACTTAATCAAATTTAATTAGTCATAAATTGTTTCAATTTGACTTTTAAATAGCTCAAACAATAGCATAACATCATTCGGAACGAAGAAAAAAAAATTAGTTTCAAGAAATGTCAAAGTAATTCGAAATATGCTAGAACAATAATCAATCAATAAATTGTATGCTTTATTATAGGTAGTTGATGAGATAACAATAACAAATGCTAATGCAATTATTATGCACATGTTACTCGTTATGTGTCTCTTTTCCGTATGTCTCCAAATACTTGTTATCATCAATGCTTTACGATATATTCGTCGACATGCAAGCGAATGTTATATGCATATATTTTTACTCAATATGACCTTAGCTGATCTTCTATTAACTGGTCAGTATTTTGACTTTTTTGCAAATAGTGATTTTATGGTCAAATTATTCATCAATTGTTATAATTAATCTTACAAAAAATTCTTTTACTTCAATTGTGATATATTTGGAATTTCTTCATCTATTCGATTTAGTTTATATATTTCAGGTATTGCACTACCAATGGAATTTCTAATAGATATTGATACGATTACGTTGCAATTCCCGTATCATATCAATTTGATGATGCATTTCCTTCTTTGGCTTGGTACTTCCGTATCCGGACTAAACTTGGTGCTTTTAAATGTTGACAAGCTTATTTTTTTCAAATTTCCTCTAAGGTTTCTTTTTTTTCTGTTTTTTATGACATTAAATATTCAATTTGAAATTAAAATCTATTCAACTATTATGATAGAATATGCGATTCATTTCAAAGCAGTTTCCTGTGATAGCTACTTTAATTTATATTTAACGATCATTTCCTGCAATAATTAGGCTTTCCACATTTAAAGTACTAATAATTATAATTAGCAATAATAACAAATATTTTCCACTCATAAATATTAAAAGTCAACACAATGGCAATTAAGTAGGATGAATTAATGCTTAGAATTGTAAATTTCTTCTAAAAAATCCTTATACGACTAAACTTGGCTTACAAAAATGCAAAAATGTTCCTAGCTGAATAATCAAATTATCTTCATACTTCAACAAAATTTTCAATTCATTGGTGTACCATAAGCAACACATCAAATCAATTTCCCGCTAATTATTCCATTTGTAATTAATGAAATTATTTCAAGGTACTCTGAATTGATGACACGAAATCGAGCATATCTGATGGCATTTGCTACTTGGTTTTTTAGTGTCATCTTCATCTATTTAGCATTTCATACTCGAGCATTAATTTGTCGTTATAATTGTGAACGGCTTACAACCGATAATAGTCGTTATGGTCCATTAATGTATTTATTCTTTACATTTTTCGTTTCCGCTTTTCCGGCTCTCTCATCCTTTATGGTTGCATTATATCTATTACGAATTGTTAACATTCATAGGAAACAAATTACTGAAGGTTATTTTATTTACATATTTCTTTCCTATTATCTCTTTTTTTTTCGATTTTTTTTTTTTTTATAAGCAATGATTTGAATGGAATACTTTCAAAAATTTAATATTGAAAATTTATCAAAGATTAAATTAATTTGGATTCAATGTTTTACTTTGGCTTGAACAGAAGTAACAAGATTATGTTAAAATTTAAATTTACACAAGTAAAATTTGTTGCTATTGAAATTAAAATTTTACAACAAATTTTTATTTTGTTTTTTTTCTAATTTTTGAATGTATTTTAATAACTACTCATTGCATAACTTATTCATTTTGGCATTTTAACGGTTAATTTTTCATGTATTTATCATTTAGATAATTAGGATAAGTTGGATTATATTAAATGTAATAATTCAAATTATCGGTTTGATAATTATAAATTATTAGCTCAAATTTTAGAGCAGAAATTATACACTGCAAATGGTATATGCAGGAAAAATAATGCTATGAAATCTGGAATGCGTACATTTTATTTCATCTTCATTTCAACCTTTTTCACTATTTTAACGCTAACACCGTATCGTTTGGTAACACTATATAGGACAATCATTGATAAGGATACTGTAATCCGGACATGTAACAGTGTCTTTATCAGTGTACTTACCTATTATGCAATGGATCTAAATCCGGTATGTTTGATCAATCGAATAATTAAGGATTAACTATTCGAATTAATTCTTACAATTAATTGTTCAGTATCTTAACTTCACAATTTGATTAATATATTAGAACTGACCAAAATAGTGAAGAAATTCGTTAAAATATATATTCTCATTATCATACAAAATGCATTATTTTATGTTCGTAGCGAAACATTACGTATTCTCAGACAGTAAGTGACATTTGACACTGCTTGTTAAATAAATTATCAGTAATTTAATTATTTACAGTGTTATCAGTATTTTGTGTTTTTTCCAGATTCTGAATCCACTATTAACAGTTACCATACTACCGCAATATCGTTTACACTGCTTGAATTTTTTTATACCACTCCGGCTTAGAAATAGTCATGACGAGATGTGCGACAAATAAAATGTTGAGATTTAAGAAACAGAATGTGAAGCAGTAAATTCAATTATTATTTGAATTGCTGTTCAACAAAATTTTCCTTCATGACAATGAAATTATCAATATTTGCTCTTTTAACATCGTCTCATTCATTTTGTTGAGGAAAAAAAAAACCATTTCGATTATTCATTATGCTGATCAAACTTTATAAAAAATTTTGTAAAGATTTTGTAAAGCTCTTTAAAAAAATTTTGAATAGAATTCTGCATTTTGGCGAAATTATCCATCAATTGATAAGATTCAAAATGATAAAAATTGGAGAACTGTGATGCAGCCATCCTCAATTAATGCATAGTTCAATTTTAAATTACAAAAACATAACTTCTAAAAATACAAATTAAAATAATGAAGTAAAACAAATATACAGTTTGTTAAGTTTAAAGTTTTCCTATTTCTATCCATTCATAAAACACAAATAATAATGATAAGAATTCGATATCTCATATTGCGGATGCGAATACCGTTGCATTCATATCTATACCGTCGTAAAAAATTTGGTTATCATTTCGATATTATGGTTGTCATTTTATTTTTATAAAAATATTGACACAAACAAATTTTTTGCTTCCTACTTCGAAACTTCCAAAGACAGACAGCGAAAGAAATGAAAAAGGGAATTTTTATGGGAATATATAATGAAATTTAAAATTCAACTTTAAAAAAGGAAAAAATCCTACAGAGTTGAAAAAAAAATTGTTTGAATAAAAGCTAAGCTTAATTTTGTTGCTTTTGCTTTTATTGCTGAAATGTCATTATTTCATTATCATATAATTATCATTTAGTTTTATTCCATCATCCAAGAAAATTTTAACAGTTATAAATATTCTTAAAAATATTCAAATTAATCATTATCATTTGTGAGCACAAAAAATTCACCTTTCTTTTCTTTCCATAATTGCTATTAAATCATAATATCATTTTAAACTTTATTATGGCAAATATTTTCTTGGACTTTTTAAATCTTTTTTTTTTTTATTTTCTTGTAAAAATTATCGAAAAAAGAAAAGAAAAAAAAAATTTTGCATCAAATTTTTGGGATTGTTAAATTTAATTGTTACATTGAAATCATTGAAAATCAATCATAATTCCCAGTACATGCGCTAATTTGTTGCTCCCCAAATATTGTATTTTATTTTTGGCATCTGTCGCTTCTTTTTTCGACGTTTGACAAATTTGTTCGCTATGATATTAACATAACATCTAACAAAATATTTCATTTTATTGTATTTGTTTTTATGAATGATTGCTACATCCTAAATAAAAGCTTCTATTGTTTGTGTAACGTTTAGATAAAAAAAAAAAAAAAAGACCATTGAAGTTTATTAAATGAATTGATGGAATTTCTGAAATGATTTATGCTTTATATGGTTTAGTTTGATCTACACAAACAAATCCATCAGCAGTTTTTTGAATCGATCACTTTTTTTTTTTTTACTTTTCGAATGGATTATAGTTCGTAATGTCTATTGATTATTAATCAGGATATGATAAGGAAACATTTTTTTGAAATGACCTATATTGAAAGATGCAAGTTCATGGAATACAAATGCAAAGACTTATGAATAAACAAAAATAAAGTACATTAAAACAAAATTTATTCACCTATGGCAAATTTGTATTATGTGATCAATAATTTTCTGACTTCATTATACAGGCTAGGTTAAATATTTTACAAAGTGGACATCTATTTATCACGAACTTAAAAAGTAATGAAAAATTTCGGAACATTTTTCTTGAGTAATTTTAACTGAAATTCCTATTGAAATCCCTAGGAATTAAATTATTTCGCTTTGCAACTGGCAATAACTAAGAAGTTGAGATCTATTGAAAGTAATTGCACTTTTTTTTTTTAAATTTGACCGAAATTTAATTGAATCGATGGTAGTAGATAACAATCAGCATGCAGAAAAACCACTGTTAAAAGAAAAATGAAATTAAAATTAGGGAAGCAAAGCGTAAGAATTAAAATATTTCTTTTTTTCCGCTGCCGATATTTTTCCCACTGTTGAACAGATATTTAAAAATAAACAAAATCTGTTAGTTGTAGGAATTATTAATTCTGTTTATCAGTTCTTAACTTTGATATTCCAAAAAATTTTCCATATAAATAATATGGAATGATTGAGAGTCTTAAAAACAGAAACGAAAGAAACTTTAAAACTTCTTGTAAACTTTATATGACTGATTTGTTTATCGTAGTAATCTTTCTAAAGCTAATACATCGACTTTTATTTTATTTTTAATTCTACGTACAAAAATTAGTTTCGCTACATTTATATGACAGCAAAGAAAAAAGGAAACAGGAGCAACTAAAAGTTTTAAAAAGAAAACAAAAAATCACTAAGAAGCTGAAATTCCTTTGAAGATGAAACAGGTCGGGAAGATTTTCTTCCTAAAATAATCCTAATGATAAAAATAAATTAATTAATAGTTTCGAAGTTTTGATGTAGGATGAAAGATAAGAGCTATCCCAATGGTTTAATTTTTTATGTACAAATGGGAATCTATTTTCCAACGATAAGATAAGGATAATTTTGAAATACATTGTATTAAAAGGTTGCAAATTTGTAACTAAGTTTTTGCAATAAATGCATAAATAATCTCAGATAAGGTCATTTCACCAGTGCTTAATGAATAGATCGTACCATTTTTGGAGTTTGCAAACTTTTCACAATGGAAGTTATCAAAATAAAACAACGTGGCAACAATATCCATTGAAACAACCGTATAATACCTGGCATGATTTAAAAAAAAAAAAAAAATTAAAAATAAAATATCAAATGAACAACAAAAGCTTCTTCTTTCCACATATCTAAGCAACCAATCATCACTCATTCACTGGATTTGACCAAATTCGGTTAATGCTAAAGAGAAATTAATCAATCAAATCAAAAGGTCAATTAGAGTTAAGTGGCAATATTTTGACCTTTAAATCTAAGGGTCAATTATTTAGGTCGGACACCTACCGTAACCAGCAATCTTAAATTCTGTTTCACCTAAAGCGCCGCAAAAAAAGTGAGAGATTATAGTCAACAGTAGAGACGACGAAGAGCGGGTGAACTTTTCCCTTACACCACTCATTGTTTGCTGCATTCAAATTATTCTTGATAAAATAAAAATGTGTGGGATTGATTTACAGCATTTCAAAACAGAGGTTAGATCGATTAATCGAGTAATCTCCACCTGAGGAATGCAAAAGCAACGATTTGGGAGGTTCTAATGAGGCGTTCCTCTTCCGGTGTATACCACCGGGGAAGGGTCAGGGTCACTCAACATTTGCAATTCCAAAAAGAAGTTGGGTCAATCCAGTGGAGCAGTGATTCCTCCTGTCAAACCAGAGTGAAATAGTTCTCCAAAATTCTAGACGAGTCGGGGATGCAGCATACGACTACTATTCATTTAATACGAAGACTTTAAAACTCATTGCACTAATTCCTGGTTTTCTGATTCACTTCACGGAAATGAAACCTCCTGAAATTATCCATTGCGGGTATACTTTAAATTTCCTGAAGGCTGGACATGGAAAACGACTCAACAAGGAGACATTCTTCTAATGCATAGCAAATAAATGGTCAGTATTGGAACGATGCAACTTCAAGCAACAATAATAATTCCTGAGATTATTTCAACCGCAAAAAGGAAAAAAGTAAATTGGGAAAGAATCAGCTGAGGTGAACACGTGGAAAGAAACCTCAAAATATTGAGTTCTGATCGAAGAGCAGAAACAAATTTTGAACAAATTGAAAATTACAAATAAGCAAGAAAAAATTCAAGACTGGGAAGTTGTTATCAAAAAAGGTGAAACAAATATTCATCGCATAATTCAATTTGCACAGGGAGCAACTACGAAAGTATGTGATCCGGATGAATATTCAAAGAGATCAACACGTCCGGATGCATCTGAAAAAAATCTTGGAGTGAAGATGGATAGTGATGAAAAAGAAAATTCTTTTACTAGAAGGTAAAGGCATAAAACATATTATGAACTACACTAGCATGATTTAAATATCAAAAAAATATACAGGCAAATAATTCTTCAAAAAGACGAAATCAATACCTGAGCTAAGGTTTCACCATTTTCGGCCAAATATTCGTGCAACCTCTCAATGGCTGTGTTAGATGATACCAACTTCCTGCTGACTGTATCTCCCAATCTAGCTAATCTACAAATAAGATACATTAAAAACATAGGTATCTTAATAAATTAATTGAAACTAATTCTGCATCAAATTTTCTTTAATTAAAAAAGTAAACTCATAACAAATTTATTTACTATATTCTATTAATCCTCACTTCTCTTGTTTCTAAAAAGTAGCGAAATTCTTAAAAATTTTGAAAAAATCGAATGTGGAAAAATGGAAAAAAGAGATGAACTTACTTGTAACAAACAGCATATTCAAGTCGTCGAATTGGATGAATCCATTCTGCATCCATAAGGAATGATTCTACCGTTCGTAACACTGAGCCAATGTTATATCGAAATGAAACACTGACCAAAACATCATAATTCATCCTTTAAAGTGTAAAAGTGGGATTAAATTCAAACCAATTTCGCACAATCAAATAAACAAAAAAAAAAAAAAACTGCTTTTCGTTCCATCTTCAAGCAAGCAACTTGTGCAATTACGACTTTTGTTTCATACTATTCTTAATATTGTAAATACTTTACATGAAAGATTAGTTGTGTTTGCTTAAATAATAATAAAATTTAATTCCCAACCAGATTTTGTCTATGTTGGTTTGATAACGAACCAACCCACAGAATTACAGAAGTCAAATAATCACATCAAAAAAATTCATGAACTGAATTCTCTCATACTGGTCATCAATTTCGATGGACCCAAAAAGCCAGTAAGTATTCTGCTAGATATTTAGTCTGAGTTAACATTAAAAATTCTCATATAATAGCAATCATATATAATTCTACCAGTCACAATAGCTAACCAGTATAATATCTAAATGATTAGTGATATTCAACCAAGTTTATTTAATTAGTGATATTCACGGAATAATTGCGACTGATTTCACCAACTAAATATAAAGACTACGATGACAAACCTTGTCACGACAATTTGTCGATATTTTGCAGTTGCATCAATGAGGCAATCCAATTCATAGGTCGAAATACCATCCACCCAGCACTTTTTTATACCTTTCGATCGTTGTTCATTCCACTCGCTGAACAGTTTTCCTCCAATGGTTGCCAAATATGTGACGTCAACAAACCATGAACGTCCCTTACACTAAAATTTCGTTTTCTAATTTGCAAAAAGTAAACGAAAAATCAACTTTCATACCAATTTATAAAGATTAATTTGTTGAAAAAGGAAAGAAACAAACTTCTTCGCTTTCCAATAACCGAAGAAATCTCCAGTAAAAACGAATTCTCGAAATTTAATCTAATTTAGTGGAATCCCAGAGCAAATATGTCAGACTACCAACAGCCACTAGATAGATCAGAATGGTTTTGCAGCAATAATCAGCCTTGTTCAACATAACAACGTAAATGAATGAATACAAAAAAAATTCAGTACTCAGTGATTTCGTTGCTGTTTATTACAGTAATTACATCAATGAACAAGCTTACACATATTTCAAAGTCTCTGTATGGTGTCTGTCCACTGAGATCCTGCGGTGACAGTGTTTCAATGATCCGTAATCTTAATGTTACATCAACTCTCGATCCACTTCGCGTTTCCTCTTGTAATACAATGCTCGATGCATTCCATAAATCCCTATAAACCTGCAAAGTTGGGTAAATACTACTAATTTATAACATATTATGATAATAAGATGACGTACTAAGATAAAATTAGTAATACCATAATTAACAAGATGAAATAGCGTGACTGAGGAATACTTTAGCAGTGAGGTAAAGTACTGAAATACCAAATAAAATTAGAGATGTGTAAAGATCTACTGAACAAAGGGAAGTAACATTTGAATTAAAGAAATGAGAATGGAAAACCTTGAAATGAAAAGCGCCAACGGATAGTACTACATCAACAAGTAGTGAATATGCACAATGCTCTTCCGGATTTACACTTAATATCCATTCATCATGCGATTTCTTCTTTGTACACTGAAAACAACAAAATTTAAGAGTAGATATAACAGCAAGAACATAGAAAGCTATGATTTCATAAAACAATTTCATTAATTAAAGTGATATGAAAAGAACAATATGACGACGATGACATGAGAAAGACATTATAATAGATATCATGTATGAGAATTAACACAGGAGTAATATAACTGAACAAAACATTTCGCGGATTCCGAAATCCTGCGTCATTTAAAATCATAACAGTAAAGATCCAAAACCGAGGAGTGAAATATTTAATGAGCTTACTGAAAGATGTATTATACAAGCTAAAGTGTAGCTATATCGAATGATACAAGTGGTAAAGCAGCTAGGATTTCATTTTATATTCAAAATGTGAAACAGAGTAACAATGTTAATTCAATCGGAAGTGATCTCAGTTGCATCTAAAGTTTTCCAAATATTTCATTAGTAACTAAACTCGGTGACATTTAACAGTCCAAAATGTCAAATATAGGATAAAGAGAATCTAATTGTAAGATAAACGATTAATTCCATAATAAAGAATACTTCAAAACCGATGAAATTCAAAACATTATTTTAACATCCTAAAATGGGTCTTACCAGTACCTGTATCATACAGCAATATCCATATTCTGAAACTGCTGAAGACCACCCAGTTGATAAATCGGCACCACTCCAAGTGCGTTCTAATGTCCACGTCTGTTCCATACTGTTTCACCAAACCACCATCGGGAAACTACTAAATCTAATTTTTCGAATTAAAAAAAGGAAACCAATTTTCTCATTTCATAAAGTCAATTATAAAGGAACATATGGAATAATAAACTACCCATAGTCCTAAAATTTCAAGGCATATGTAATTGAAGTATGAGGATCTTCTTTTCAACCCAAAATCCAAATTATTAAATGCAAGAAACAACAGACTAAAGATAAGTGTGTTTATCATATATTACATACATCGTTAACATTAATACAAGCTATACAAATATATTTTCAGATAACAATGACAAAGATAAGATAGTAAACAGAAAGGAAAAACAGTCAGAAGGTGCAAGGGACAACTCTTCTCTTCCATGATACAACATGAAGAGTCTAACCAGTAAAGAAATAAAGAAATAAACAGTTCCTATTTCTTAAAACTATCCCTTCAAACGTAACGCATAACCAAACATTTTAGATACAAACTGCAGCCTGATTTACCCCTCAAATTCAATCTTTAAGTCTATACTTGGCCTGGAAATGAAGCGATCATTAGAACTGCGCGGTGCAGAGAAATTTCGTCTGATATCATCTTGATCAGTATTTAATTCCAATTTATTGCCATAAATCCAGTGAATCAACCAACAGGTGTTGTAATAAATGAAGGAACAGCTGACATCACCAGCTTTCTTTGAGAGGCCGTAACTTACTCTTCCTAGACCAAATTATATAAAAATTTTAACTAAGCTATTATTAAAAAGCAGTGACAAAAGTGACAGCATAGTAGACCTTAATTTTAGATCTACCAGAACAAGAGTGAAATATGTATTAATTAAATTGGTTTATAAAGTAGCGTTGTCACATATTTCTTACGATAACGATGTGTTGCGGAAAGTACCATAACACCATCTTTAATTGACAGTGCATAAAGATGATTCAACATTACATGGTTTGGTTCCGGTAATACATTTGGGTCACACTGCATGGGCGTGTCCTTGTTGAGAATCACCTGGAAAAAATTAAAGCAAATTGACACTATAGAATGCTGAAATAATATTAAAATTATGGCAAGCATAACGCCAATATAAAACAAGTTTAGTATCACTAGATGAAGGATGGTCAGCTAGGATTGGAAGGCCTTGATTTGATTTACAACGAAATCAAAATAGGTAAAAACCATAATGAAACCACAAAAATTTATGTCATAGTACTTCTCCATCGGTCAACGACGACCGAATGGGAGTTGAAAGTTATCCCATCTACTAAGGGAATTAAATATCCAACAGGAAGTTAGAATTAGGCAAAAATATCGCCTAGAACAAGAAGCTAGAGAATAAGAAAATTTCACTGTATCAAAACAAACAAGAAAGGATTAGAAAAAATTACCTTCACGCTTAAAAATCTCAATATCAGTACCTGCAGAAGATGAGGGGGTAAAACTGGTGGATTCTGAGCTTTTTCGAACTCTTTACGATCTGGTATTTCTTGGGTAAAATTTTTCAGCTTTTCAATTTCGCGTTCATTGGGTGTGTCATGCGAGGAGGGTGGTACGCCAGTCATATTTACCTTCCTCATCGCTTCTCCAGCATTTGATGATGCTAAATCACGGTCAAGTGCATCGAACACCTAAAAACATGCAAGGAGAGTAAGAATAATTGAAGACTCCATCTAAGATGATATTGCAAATGAACAAATTCATAGAGTAACTTCAATAATGCCTATATAGTTTGTAAGATAAGAGCTTTTGTTAAGACCTTAGTCTTAACAAAAGCTCTTCAGTAAAGTAAGGTTTAAACGAAAACTGGTATGATGAGGCAAACAAATATGTGGAATAAGGAGTTCCTCAAGATCCGCTTCAACCAACATACTTGCATGAACTACGGAAACTACGTCTTTGGCAGATCAGAAGAATAAATTTGCCTAGATTCTCAACCAAGAGAAAGAGAAGGAAAACCGTCGCATCACCCGACCCACACTATTTAGAGAGATTTTGTCTTCTTTATAAAATCAAAGAAAAAACAAACTTCGAAATCGGCTTCATCAATTGCGATGACATTATTTTGACTGCCAAATTTATTGTCAGTTTTCGCGGCGTTTTCGTCAACTAACCACTTTCCATCAATAAAAAATTTATATTCATGTCTCCCTGTAAAAGTCAACTTTGATACGCAAAATGAAGTTCATTTGTTCCACTTGAAGTAATGTTTTTGAATGGAAACTTTTCTAATATGTCTTATCTGCAGTGGACATAAATCAGAACCGTACCTAAATGAAATAAGATCTACTATCTGAAGCCGTCTTTCGTGATAAAACGACAGTCCTCCAATACTGGAAAACTTGATAAGAAACTGCAGAATTATTATCACTGTTTTCAGCATGATTTATTTGCGCTTACCGGGATTCAAGTTAATGATTGTTGAGAAATCCTGAGTAGATTTGCATAACGGTGTCATTTTTTTCCAGCCATCCCAGGAACCAGATATATAAACTCCACCAGCCTGGCTTCCTCCTTGCCATTTAAAAACCACCGGATATTCATTTGCTTCAGAAAATTGGATACTTGGTGTTGAAACAGACCCGTCACTTTTTGCAATTTTCACCTAAAACGTTCGCAAAAATTAAAAAAAAAAAAATCAGTTGAAAAATCATTACATATTTCTTGATATTTAAGAAAAAAAAGTTCATTTGAAGTGACGATCTTATCTATCAAAAATTCAACAATAGGATGATATCGAGGTTAACGAGATCAAATACTTCCCTTCAAATAAACACTAAGAACATGGTTGAATAACAATCAAAAAAATCAATAATAGTAGTGGATCGAACAGTATCCATCAGAGAGTGATGATCCTAATTTTACAAATTTTTACGCAAGCCTTTCGATAAAGGGAAACAAACCAAGATCCCACGATTGGACATGATATATGGCCAATCAGAGAAACCAATCGATAATATGCATCTGCATCTTTCATTGCATTATCGATATGATGATCCCAAGAAAAGTCTAATGAATGAAATGTACATAAACCTGAACAGGACATCCATCTTCTGTTGTACCACCACCACTCATCATATGACCAGATGCACTACTACCGCCAGCTACACTACCAGTTGTCCACTGTCGTGTTCGTTGTTGGCCATCGAGAGCACGTTCCCGTTTGTGAAGTCCACCCTGATTATTACCCATATCACAGCCCGTGTTAGTTTTTTTCCACGGCTTCACCCCAACAACAATTTCTTTCCTTATTCTCGGGGCTATCTTTCTTTACAAATAATGATATTACACTTTAGCTTTTCTGCAAATAGCATAATATTAGTACAAGACGGTGAAAAAGGAAAAATGAAAGGAAAAAAGCATAGAGAGCATAGAGGAAAGAGAATCACAAAAAGTGCACAAACTAGACAAAGAAATTTGCTGATTAAATTACAAACAGCTGAACACAACACAAGACATCTATCTTATTTTTCCTTTCTCTACTCCGTATTAAAAAATCTGCACCAAGCCTCTAAATTTAGATCATCTGCAAGATATTTTGTAACAGCGGTAGTATCACAGTAACTCATAACTACATTACCTAATTCGCTTTACCTAGTATTTTGACTATGAGAGAAAAAGGATAAAAAGCTTTTGGTTATCTTTTATTCCTGTTGACCAAAAAGTAATGCTTAAGTAATGGAAACAGAGTGGTTAGATTTGTACTAACATCATAAACTATGGAGAGAAGCAGAACGAAACTCATAATGAAAATAACACGGGAAACGAAGACAAAAAGAATAATAAAATGTAATCAGCAAAGGATTTCGCTTAAAAGTAAATGGCTTAAAATGACATAGGATAAAAGTGAATTGATAAAGACGAAATAAAAGATAACGATAAGAGTTAATAAAGATAAGATAGATAAGTTAATAAGTTAATAAAGTTAATAAAGATTAATAAGTTAATAAGTTAATAAAAATTAATAAGTTAATAAAGATAAGATTGAAAAGATAGACGTACATTATGATAAAAAGGAACTGATAAAAGATAAAGGATATCAGCATATTTGATAAGTAAAAATACACTTTGTTGAAATTATCCACAACCGTAGCAAAACAGATGATTAATAAATTAAATGATAACGTGATAACATTACCACTATCTCCTAAGCTTATAATGGTCACATGTTAAAATGATTCCCTCAAAATTAACTCATTAAATTAAACAAATAGTTAAATATCGATTCACTAATTCGAATCAATATAAGTACAAATATCACAAAGATAGATAATCAGGCTAAGATTTCTTGAAAAGATTAAATGTTATTATTGCGAAAAATTTTCTACTTTCGCAAATTTTTGGAGAAATTTTTTCCATAACTGTATATCAGTTCATATGTATTCGTAAAAGACTATCTCTAGAAATTTTTTCTCATTATCTCAAGTTTAGCAATCCAGAAATGATCCAGTAAATTAACCATCAAATATTTCTCCTCTCCTCACTATGTGAAGCATAATATTTGGAACAATATTAACTACCACGTGTCATTTCTTGCGGTCCGTTATTTCTCGCTAGTTGGATAAAATCACCGAATCGGATTTTTTCAGTTCCTTTGAGTTTTTTCTTTCTATTCTTATCAAATCTTGTTTTACTTATTCCTATTTATGCTTACCCTTCCCTTCCTTTCCTTTATTGTTCACACTTTCCCTTTTGTCTAGATTTTTGAATATCATGTATTATTGAAGGTTATTTTCGTTTGAAATTTGACATTCATCTATTAATTGTTTTACCATAAAGATGATTCTTTCCATTCGCAATAATTATTTTATCATTGTGTAAAATATTGACATCTTTGTCATGTTTATGAGAATTGTCTGCAAATGCTTCAATCAATTAAATGTTAATAAAAGAAGCGCATACTCTTTACCGGTCAACTCATCAATATGTTTAACATTATTCAAGGTTTCGCTTGAAAGCATCATGGAAAGGCTGCAATTTTGTATCCAGATCAATTCACAACAATATTGGAAAACAATATTAAATGCCATGAAGTAGTTACGAAAGATCATTTGGTGCAGCAGTAAGCAGAGTGAGTGGTTGCTTCACGGATCACTTCGGTTAATTGTGATAGTTTGGTCTTGTATTATTATCTGCACCATAAATACTCCACAAAATTCTAATCTACATTAAATTTCGTTATTTTGTAACCGTTTGAGCTATGATAATTGAAATTATTTGTTTAACTTGCTAAGAGATTTGCAGATTACCAATTTGGATCGTGTAATACAGTTAAATAAGACGAATTAAACCAATCGAATATGGCATCAGGCGAGAATATTCTTCGAGAACAAATTATAGAGTTCAAAGAGAAAATTGCAACTATTAAGGAAGAAATGGCTCAACTGCAAAAACGTCGGAAAGCATATGTAGCAAAATTGAAGCTCATGGTGAGAGACTCGGCAATCCCTCCCTTTGCCTCTTCAATCTTTGAAAATTAAGCCACCCGAAGCCTAGATAGATTTGCCACAGTGGTCAGCAGATGACATCATAAGTTCCCTCCAGAAAATCTTTATGTGGTAAGTAGTTACGATATTACCAAAGGGTTTCTGTAGTCGTGAACAGGAACAATCATCTGCCGGGAAAAGTTTTAATTAGACGTTAGAAGTCCATTTTACAGGAGATTCTAAAAAATACTTCTCAGGAGAATCATCTGAATGGATATCACATAAAGCGAGACACGAAACACACAGACAGCAGCGATGAATCGTTTAATACTGCTGAATTATTGGAACTCAGCTTATCGTCAGTTAGTTCCTCGGTAATTGGCAGCGATGTATCGCATTACGGCAACGACAGTGATCAATATGATTCGGACAGTAACGTGGAAGGTGGTCAACATGGGTGATTTCGCTGTAAAGGAAAGTAGAAAATTAGCGAAAAGGACGAATAAACAAGACACCCTATAAATGATTGCAAATAATTTAAGAATTTTCTTAACCTCGTCCCATGCTTGGTGTATTAAACTTTATCATTTTATATTCATACTGCTTCGGACTAAAAGAAATTGTTACTGTGTTTTTCAGTGCAATGTGAGCATCATTTCAGAAAATTATTAGAAGCCCCGAAATAACTTCATGAAGTACGACACTTATAACCCTATAGATTTGTCACTAACTTTTAATTTTTGTTACTAAAGAAACAATTCATTGCTTGAGCTTTCGCACCACATACACATGAAGTGTTAAAATTTTAAATATAAACAGCGTTGCAATACAATACACAGGAAGCAAACAGTGACTAATGTTGGAAATAACCTAATAAGCTAACATGGAAGATAACGAATAGCGGTATTATTCAGCTTCAATTGCAGAAATGTATTAGAATTGAACAAAGCTAAATCTAATCAAAATACCGCCTCACGTTTGGCGGATATTTATACACAGAGTTTTGTAATTTTGTTTGAAAAATTGAAATGTCCTGGAATCGAAAGAGTTCCGCGAAAGGATACGAAGTGTCATTTCGAAAGATAGTATAACTTCATGAAACTAATTACACATAAATTAATTACCTACGGTCTCGATTTTATAAATATTTTGAAAACTCGTTATAAAAGGCCA
Source organism: Dipetalonema caudispina (assembly GCA_013365325.1). Lineage (NCBI taxonomy): Eukaryota > Metazoa > Nematoda > Chromadorea > Rhabditida > Onchocercidae > Dipetalonema > Dipetalonema caudispina. Next base: position 47,472 of record JABVXV010000155.1, read on the forward strand.
AAACGAGAGCAGCACCAATACCACGTATGGTATTCACCCACAAACCATTGAAGTAAGCCTTTAAGCCTTCCTCACGCCATATCTTCTGCAACAGATCATATAGCGTAATTAAGATTATCGCACCAATTTCAAATCCCCTTAACAATGTTTGTTACTTCACAGAGCTAAATTGTATTTTGAGAGAAAACTGACTATACCAGAGTGATTCAAGCTGCTGATAAAAATTTGGTGTGACTAAGTGGAATCTAAAAATACACCACTAAGCAGTTTAATTCATGGGAAGTTCCACTTCGCATCGATAAATTCTTCACTAACTGTTCTAGTTATTGTCATAAACATAAAAAAGGACCACGAAAAATTGAAACTATTAAATTAATCAAATTAAATTTTACCACATTTTGAATCTGTAAACGCTCTAAAGTTGAGAAAAACATACCGTGGTGCAATGCCATACTCCTCGGTAAAGTATATCACTACGACCGGCCTGCATCATAAAACGCCTACGTATCGTATCTAATGGGTAGGAAATGAGAGCCGCTGTAAACGTTACTACCTATAATCATAATTGCATGTTCCCCTTTAGTACAAATCCACAAAATTTTGAAATTCATCAACAGTAAGTAGTGCTATTAGAAGCAAACAATTTCAATACCTGGCCAATCAAAAAAGCGCAAATAAAACTGATGTCGCTATTGCCGTGTTTGGTCAATTGTGTTTTCGCTGTATCGAAAAGGCCATAATAGGCTCCACGATACAGAAAAATGTATTGCAAGGACGGCCAAAAACCACTGCAAACTTTACCTTTTATGAAATTTTCGCAATAAAAAAGAAGAGTAGTCAAATGAATTGAGAACGGTTTTGCTTCCGTCTCATAAATCGAACTTACAAGGTTTTCAAATATATCCTCTGCTATGAGCAAAGGATAATAGAAATAACTTACTAATATAATCCACGCATTCCATCATGCTTAAATATCTTGTACATGCAGTCAAAAAAGCCTGAGAATTCTCGAAATGCTCCTTTTCCCATATCGATAGCTAATCTAAATATCCAGTAAAGTTACGTAACTATAAATGAAGTAATGAGGACAATTTTGCAGATACCAAGGGAAAAAGCTGAGTTTACAATTCAAGCTTAAACAAGTTTAAATCCTACCTGTCACTATCAGTCCATAAAAGTCACTCCAATTTCAAATAATGTTCTGAATTTTGCAAAATTGCAAATAAGATAGCTAGGAAAAAAAAATTCACCGTGTCCTTACGAAATCTAATGGGTAGATTATACAATACGTTGCAACACCGGACGCAGCACCAGCTCCGAGATTACCTAGAAATTAGTAACATTTTTTATTTTTTACAAATAAACTACTATCACCTGATAAAGAACAAGGTCGCCACAGACAGCAAACTTCAATTTCGATTTCAAAATAAGTCTGAGAATGAAAATCAATTCAAAACTGTATCACTGCAATCATAAGGGCATTTCAATGAAACATATTTAATTCGAATGCTCTCAATCTTCACCCTAATAAAAATGGCTCCTAAGTTACTTTACAATACCCAAGGAATACATTGTAGCAAAGAATGCATGAAATAACACTATTTATTAGAAGCACTTATGCATTTATTCAAATCGGCAATAAATTCATGAACCTGCTGTAAGGCGCCAACAATTCTCCTTCATTTCCACACCATTAAGAAACCAAATTTTGAAGAAATCCTTGAAAGCAAATCCAAAGGATTCCTGCAACCACTATGGGTAAAAATTAACCAGAGGTCTACATCGTTACCTAATCATCAAGAAAATAGAACAATGAATTCAAGTATGGCATATATGAACAGGAACATCTTTAAGATTCTAGATAACTTTAATCCACATAACGTTACGTAAAAGTTCCCATGGTTTTGGTGGCACATTCACCATTTGAGTCACACATCGGATATACCTGAGTACCAGTTTTTCTGATAAAGATCACAGTATTAATCGTAACTTTGACAGTGCTTACGACGAGATCCATGAAAGGAATAAAAACAAAAAGTACAATTATTTCGCATCACCTGTGAACAAGCTCGAGCAATATTAACCAAATTCCCGCGCCAGAAAGATAGAAAACCTTGTTCGATCGGTATTCGCGTGAAGCAATCAAGCATACCCTTATAACGCTTCCCAACTGCGATAGTTTCCTGTGCATTTTGCAGCTAAAATGGTATTGCTAGGTTATTTCGTTGGACCAATCGATTCCTTTCGACCTTTTGTTTTATCAAATGTCCGACCAGTTCCCTATGACTATAAATACTCTCTATGAGTCTATAAAAATGAATGCTATTTATAAAACATGAAATGAAGAGCAAGAAAAATTGGTTGAAGTATAAATTTGAAATGCCATATAAAAATCTTCCCGGAAACATTGCCGCTAATGTTTGGAAAGCTGAGAACCAATGCATATACAATTATAACTTCCGAAACCAGCATCCCAATAATTTAATGTAACTTCCAAATATACCTGTAGAATTAATTTAACTCGTTCGATAGGAGCTATAATCGTCTTAGCTACCACTGCTGCGCCAGCTCCTAATGTCAAATCTTTGAGAAATTTCGTCGCATCATTAGCATTAGGCATATAATCACGACGCGTTGTATCACTCAACCTGAACTGATAACGAATCATATGAGCAGATAAATATGGAAATGTAATTTGCAACAAACCATCACCAGCATCTAAACTATATTTCTGGAGGAAATTTCGAAACAAATGTAGTATGCATTTAAGAGGATGACTTCATTTTTACAGATCATTTCCCCGTGTCATTAGACAATCGTTGTTTTATTCACAAATACTAACCTATCAACCATAATTTAAAGTTGTCGATATCACCCTTTACCGTAACATTTCATCCGAAATTGTCAGATTTTCTTTAACCTTAAATAAAAAGGATAAGAGTCTAACGTTAATTAATACTTCTTTTTTTTTTTTTTTGAATGATATGAATAAACTTTTTGAAATAAATACATAACTATTTTTTTGGATGAGATTAAAACTCCTTGCGACAATGACAAGCATCTTATAGAAAGTACCTACCCGTTCACAATGGCGTAAAGCATCTTGGAGAATATACCTGACCACCCATAAGAGTAACAAACCAGTTAAGTACACGTACACTTACGTTAACATTACGCTAACAGCCTTACTTCTCTTTTCCTCTTCTTTCTCCGCAAACTCATCGTCATGTGTTTATTTTCTCATCCTACTATATTATCATTGTTCTCTCGCAATTTCTTTTAATCTCTGCTACCATAATAAACTCATTGAAAAAGCAATTGCGTCAATCACAAGGCGTCAATTAGGCGTTAATTAAACGTAAATAGAAATATATGACATGTGGATGGAATGGAGATGTTACGTGAACAGAGTAATCATGTATTGTAATCTTAGCATAATAAACAGAACACTAGGACTGATACAGAAGATACTTTACCTTCTCCAAAATTTGCGAAATTTATCATTACAGCTTTACTCAAACTTCTTTCATGTCACATATAAAATGTAAAATCGAATTCTGTCATTAATTACTTTATTTTACTTTCCCTCTGTTACATTATTCCACACATTTGTTATGCAAACTTTACCAATAAAGGAACTCTTTCATCTTCTTTGCCATTAATTAAAATCTTTTGTCGGATATATCGGTTTCTCTAATAATAACCCAAACAAATATCGGATACAGTTGCATTTTAGTTTGCTATGAATATAATTGTTACTAATTACATTCATCATTAAATAGCAATTTAATTTATTTGATGGCATTTGTCTATTTAGCTTGTAATTATTATTTTGATACTTTTTTTCTTTTTGTAATATGATTATTTGTTCAAGGATAAATCCTTGTTAGCAATTCATTGATTATTATGCTAATTGTGCCTAATCTTTGGCAAAAAAAATAAGCCATGTACATGATGATGTAACACATGGATATCACGTGCAGTTATCGTTTTATTGCATGTAAAGGTCATCATTTTGTGTGGATATTTTTCTTGACTGGAATAATTTAGTTTTTATTTTTACTTTTAAATTTCAAATTTTCATTGCTTATTTTAGAACATTTAAACATTAGTCAGCTTTTGAATAAGTGGAAAAATTGGATTATCTTGTAGACTTTTAGGATTCGACCATCTTCAGCATGAATATCAAATCCAAGCAGTAGAAGAAGCTCTTCTCAATTGGCTAGAATAATGACACTTCTATAGCTTGATATAACTTAACATGAAACGTTAAAGGATATGACATTATGAGTAGTTCTTCAAGAAATTTTCAATACATACGATTTTCGACATGTATTAGCAATTGCAGTCTCATGATCGAACCGGGACAATTCTCGTACAAACATTTCCGTAATCATACGAATTGCACAGAGATGAGAAATATTGAAAGCCAGAATTTAAAATAGTAATTCAAAATATAAAGGTTGAATAATAACAGAAAAGGATGAACTTCACTTTATTCTTTGCTTAAAATGCAAGAAGGAAGAAACCAATATAGAATGATAGATAGTGGAATATAGGAAGAAGCTTAAAATAGTTCCATTCCACGTTCACGTGAAAACATAATTTCAATGAGCTTAATAGATAGTAAAAGTACAAGGCAAAGTTGAATTCCAACGCATAGTACTTATTAATAGAGAAAAAATGCGCAAAAGTTGACGAAGATATTTCACAAAAAAGTGATCGGGAAATGCTGCAAAATGGCCACCAAACAGAATCATCATCAGTATATGAAACAAATACTGTCGTCTTTTTGTTTTTAAATTAATAAGATACCTGTTGAATTCGGTATTTTTTGACTACGACAAATGATTGACGTCGAAGAGGAAGCATGCACGGTGAAAAGGAAAAAAAGCTCACGTGCGATGGTGTATATGATAACGAAGATAAACAAAATAATGAGAAATAAATTAAAAAAATATGTTGAAGTATGCAAAATAATAACGATAAATAATGAAAGAATAAGACAATCATCTGTAATCTTCAATGCAAATAGTGAATAATCGTGAATGATGATAGCTGAAGAAAATCACTATACGTGTTTCTAAAAGTGATCACAACCTTTTTGTAAAAAAACAAAATCATCAACACATCATCACCACATTGTAGTATGATGAAAACACGTTAATACTTTGAAGCATTTCAATTTGATCATTCTTTCCCTTCTGAAATATGTACATTTATATTTATGCATGGATTTCTTTTTTTTTTTTTTATATATGTAAAATCAATATAATCTTATGATACTTCAATTTCAAATTTTGAACCACTAAGTTTAAATGTTTGTACCGAAAAACAACTATGCTACTATTTCACAATTATTATTGTAATACTGCTAACAGAAGCGATCCTATATTGCTGTTGACATGTTTAAAAGTAATTTGAACAGATCTCAAAATAAATTTAAATTCCTAATTTGTGAATTTAAAACAAAAATTGTAAGATTTCCCAGAAATAAGTGAAAATGAAATTTTATACTAGTTAACAAATATCTTGGAGAAAAAAAAAAGTAAAATTGTCAGTGATCCAGAAACGGATGAAGTACGGTTTCCATGTATGTCTCTAAACATTCTAATGAGTATTCATGCCACCTTACAACAGCAATATTATATATAATATTGATAATTGAGCATAAAAAACTTCAAGTAATAATGCAAAGCACATACTGAATAATTAATTTTCCTCAACAATAAAATTTACAACGCGAATTTCGGCCTAGTTGCGATGAACTCGAAGACCATGGGTACCTATAAGACGCTGATTTTCAATTACATTTGAAGCAATTTAATAAAATCATATTTATATTTTCTTCTCACTGCCATGCAATTTATAATAGTGCATGCAAAAGCAAATTTGAAAAGTCACTAGTTGTCAAATTCTATCTTGGCGAACTTGTTTGAAGTGAATGTTAGCTTTGGATGAAATGGTGCACTGAAATTTGTAAAAACAGTAAGAAAAAGTGATAAAATTGAGAAAAAAAATGAATACACTAAATGTGCTTCAAACTTAAAACAGAAATGAAAAAAATGGCAAGCACAAACAAACAAATAAAAAAAAAAAAGAAAAAAACTGTTCTCAGTTGATATTAAGATATCTGTGAAAGACAAAATGAGAAAATAAGACAAATTTCCGGGGAATTCTGGAAGACAAAAAAAAAAAAAAAAGAAAGCAGGAAGTACCAAGTGGTTCTTCCTGCGTGGTTATCAGTTCGAATCAGTGCCTTATGTTGCTATTTTCTAAAATTGGAAACAAATTTCTTCTACTACTGTGCAGAATAATACCACATTCTACCTCTTCATCACTTTCGTCAAAATATTTTCATAGTGGGATGAATAAAGCTAAAAGGTAAAGCCTATGTCAGTTAAATTGCTATCAGGAAATGCTCCGCATTAAATATCTGGGCAATACCGGTGTTGTTGGTACCCGAATTTCACAGAACCTTTTTTTCTGATAAGGAAGGAAACATATCATTTCGTGAAGTCACAAAACTTTGTGTGCGGTTTCAACGAGTAGAAATAACGGTGAGGGATACGCACAAAACAGAAAAAAAGGAAAAAAAAAAAACTTAACAGACGACTAAACAAAATAAATTTCGGGTCAATCTTGAACTGTTCACATATTATTTATAAAGCAAATTTTCTAACGTCTAAAAATGCCCAGTAATAAATCGGATAAAACATTATTGAATTATGCAGTTCGTGACACCAAATAAAAATTTCTTTCATCATTCCATAATTGTAATGGAGCTATCGTTTGCTTATAACCTCTGCGTCACTTAAAGTTTTTCACTTCTTACTAAATTCTCACTTCCAAAGTGTATGAGAATACATAAAGGCACTGAATCGAAATGAAAAATCACAGCTTGTAGTCGTTATAATAAAAAGTCTTCCAGATTTTAAAACGATTTCGCCGGTATTTCATATAGATGAAAAGAACCACCACAGCGATGACCGACAGCCATAACACGGAAAATGATCGTTTCACTGATGATCCACCATAATACCTACGGCCTACAAAAAAAAGGAACATATGATAATTTCAAAATTGCCAGCTGATTGCGCGGCAGAAAACGGATGTTACGCATGTGACCATTTTTGATGAAGGAAGAGAAACAAAGTAATAAAACAATTCTTATTTCCAGGTAGAAATGCCACATCTATGTGATCACAAGTTAGAAATCACATATCTGCGTGACTAAAATATCAAGCTAGAATATAAACCAGCGTAACTCCGTTCAATACACGGCTGAATCTCGGGTACTAGCGAGATTATCACGTGTACTCAAAGCCTAGGTCATTACCGTGCCTTTCATATCATCCGACTTGAACAATTTGTCATGGTGGCTAAATAGCGAGAATTGATACATATCTCACATATTTGACACATATCGGAAGTTTCAATTACGCCAAAAGGAAACTATGCCACGTGTTTGCTGGATAAGAGAAGCGATCCGAAAAATAATGTACCAAATTTATATAAGACTCAGATACCTAATTTTAGCAAATAAACTGATTCAATGGTTCGGCATCACAGAATCTCTTTTACCATACCTCTGCATGGCTCGTTATGTTGATTAAAACATTACTTTAACTGATCGGATAACTTTCGCGCTCACCTGCTTGATGATTCATCAGTTTACATAATAAATAATCTTTGATAAGTGTAACTAATTGTACTTCTTCTCTCACTTAGCATTCTATTCCTTAAACTTAATGAAATTACTGCAATGACACTCACCTTCATTGTCAACAGGTCCCCAATCAAGTCTGTCATCGAATTTCTGATCAGCTTCTTCTACGGCGTCAACATTGAATGCACCAATTTGAAATTTGGGATTCAAATGCCTCATTTCAACAGCTATTAATTTCCCATCTTCAAAATCACTGACTTTGTAACCAGACATAGACTGAAATTAGTTGAACAGTTTAGAAATTTAAAGAACTCCGAGTCCAGTTTAAGAAATTTTGAAATTTAAATTAAAGTATATGGGAAGTGTCTATTTCTCTCGAGAAAAAGAAAGGGAAAAAAACCAAGCATCGGTAGAATCAGATTTGATTTCGAAAGCATGTCCTTTATCTAACTATAATAAAGCACTTTGAAATTAAAGTTAACTTACTCCAAGACCATCGATCTTCACGTTACTATAATAATTCACCATGAAATTCAATACAGCTTCTCCGTCAAAATTTCCATCTTGCTTCCTACATTCTTGACACAATGAAACTGGTGGAAACTGTTGTTTCGGGAAGGCTGGATCTTCTGATGCTTTGCTGGCGATATATTTGTTGACGATATTATGTGTCATCCACAACCACATAACACCATCCGCTAAATTTAGAAACCTCTGTTATCCACCCATACTTTATAGAAAATTGAAATAAATTCAGCAGATAAATAAGAAAGCTAACAGTAATATAAGATCAATAGTGGCAATATACATTGCAACCTAATATTCTTCACAAGCTACACAAAATTCACTTCACCTGAAAAATTAACTAACAGAATCTAATCGATCATGTGGGCTTATATTAGATTAGCAATATAAACGCAATGACTAAAATGCAAAAACAAAATTTATCATTTCAATGAGCACACACGAAGAAATAAATCTATCACTTCGAATAATTGGAAAAAGAATCAATACCTTTTGGCTAAGATGAAATGTTTAACCGACATTTTACCCAACGTAATATATTAAGCGTATGCAAATTGGTCTCTATGTATAGTTTATTCTATTTCTTACTGTCATTTACCTTTATTTCTATTGTTATAGTATTTAAAATCTACCTACCCGGTGTGACAACTGCAGTCATATTTCGCTTCAAAATTCCTTCATGAAAATGAGTCGCACATTCGGTGCAACCGAAGAAGTGCCATATAAATTGGTGGAATGGTTCAATCAGATCGTTGTTAGCGTTGAAATTCGGATCTGTAATCAATAAATCATATTCGTATTAGAGGATAACAATTATTTTCAGAAATTAAATTCTACAATAATCTACCATCTTATTTGCTTCTGCTGAATAAAAATCCTCTCCTATTTTAAAAATATCAGGCATAATGTTAATTCACACTAATTCGGAGAAAAAAAAAGATTTTGATTATAACACCAACAAATTACTTATAATTTTGCCCCGAAAAGGGAACGTTATTATCGATGCTACTAAAGTTTTAGTTCTAAGAATCTTAACCAACATTTAGCATTACTATTCCTCAGAGATCTTCATAATACCATGAATGCAATACGATTCTGTTTAAATGTTTCATTTTAAAATTTGAGAGAAGTTGAATTCTTTTCTTTTCACTTTCTCAGGTATTTTTTATTTTTTCCTGACGTTTTAAAATCACAAAAAAAACAGAATATTAATACTATCCATATCCACTGAATAACATATACAATGATCATAAACATCGCAAACTTCTTTACATTTCGTCTTTTTGCTAATCCTTAATTAAACGATTAATAGTGAACGAATGATACACTTACTGTCTTTCTCAATTTTATATGCTTGAACACTCATCGCATGTATTATAGTCCATATTCCACAAGAAAATCCTCGAAAATAAGCTTGTGATCCACGACAAGCCCTATAGCCGGTTGTACTTGGAAGTGGTTGACCTAACTGATCCTGAAATGAAGAGACATAAATAGAGAGTTTCAAAAAGGTAATTGATCAGAAACATGGAATATCCCACTTAGTCAATAATAAGAGAAAAGAAGAGAAAATCGTTTCATTCCTAAAATTATACTATTCATCTATAGCATATGAACTCTTACACCATTAAAATTTGCATATCACAAATATCAAACATAACTGTTAATTTGTTTGTTTATTTAAATTATAAGAAAAAAAGACCTTCAGACAATAATATAAAGAGGTGAATAGAAATAATTAATAATATTATGTGACGACGGATGAGCAGTCAGTTTGAGCAGAAATGTTAAAAAAAAAGCATCACAATTCCAATAAGATATACCGTTTAAGGAACAGACCTTTAGCATCTTATCCAACATAATCTGAGAACAAAATATCTCGAGACAATTAAAATATGTTATAAGGAGGTTTGAAGACTAATTAAACCAAAATTTAATTACCTGGATAATCTTTACTTGATATTTCCACTGTTCAGAAGTGAGTTCAGTTGATATATTTTTAAGCCAATGATCTAATCTATACAACAATTTTCGCATAGGAATCGTTCCCGGCATATACTAAAACAGTTATATTTTAATTATAAGCCTGATCCATTTCTGAAATATTGAAGGGAAAAGCACTGCCAAATACACCAAAAATTGAGAAAAGTATCTCATTTTGATTCTCAGTTCCAATTAATCTACGATACTAATTATCAGGATTAACAAACGAAGAACAAAGAAATATCTTAAGACCAATAAAATAAATTATTAAATTGTGACAATAAATTACCTTTTTCATCGCATGAACCCATAATTTTAATGCCGTAAGCTTCTCATCTTTAATCACGGACTTTCTCGGTATTTCAGCCATTAACATATAACGAAGTGCAGTTATGATATCCAATATTTGTACCTTGAACATATCTTGCATTTTACAACACATTTCGAAAAGCTAAACATCTAATCACTCTTAACTCCGTAACAAAACGATGTATAGAAACTTACTTCAAACTGACTCCAAGTGATCGGTATCTTCATATCAATGGATGTCTTCACATCTCGTAGTACTTCATTCTAAACTGATGAAAATTTAAATTTCAATTCGAATAATTTCAAAGGTCCTCACCTATATTAAGGAAATCGTAATACTTGGTACATTCAACTGTTTCTTCAAGAACAGTTCACTCTCAAAAATATCTAATATAGATGAAATATGGCTTAGGGTAACAATTCAGATAATTTCTGATTATTCAAGTTCCATTTCAAGTAAATCTCGTGAAAATTATCAAAAATGACATAAGAATGGAAATTAGGTCCTGTTACGTATGGCACACTTTAAAATCTAACAGACGAAAATTGTTTCAGGCAAAAGTTCTTTGATCAGATTAGAAAGTAATTTTTCTTTATGACATATGCAATGGTCGGCCGATCGATTGACAGATATTTGGAATAATTTAGGAATCATCAACAAATTAAAAGGAGAAAAAGGAAGAAGCAATATTGAGAATTAAAAAGAATACCGGATTTTGTATAGGCGCGCCTATCATAGGAATTTGTGCCGCATGTTCATTAATCTTATTTTGCATCTGAAGCCAAGTGTCATGTTCCCTGCAAAAACAAGCATCTTCTCTTTACTATCAAATTATACGACAAAATAATAAATAACAACAATGAAAACGACAGTACAATTATTGCTTATTGGTACGATCGTCGCTTTAAATAAGAAGTTCCTCATGATTTTCATTTTTCATCAAACTATGGATTTTGGATAGTCTAATTTTCTCGAAAAATTATTTATAATATGGGATAAAAGCAAAGCAAATTTACATAGAGATATAAAGGGGGGTTGGTTGGCCCTTTTTCAGCAGGAACAATCGCGAATTTCCTAATGCTGTTGTAATACCAAACTCTTGCACTATTGGATTATTACGCTGTATCTGTGCCACATAAATTCGTTTATCATTTGCAAATGCTATCATTTCCTGTATGAAAATATACGTCAGTAAATAAAAACACAGAGAAAAGTTGATATAATAATGGTGTTATCCATAAATAAAAATTAGAAAAAAAAAGAGAAAAAAATATATGCAAGCAAATAATAAAAACGATCGATTACTCTCCATTTGCGACACATATCAATTTTACATCTCTCAGTGATTTATTTACCTTAAGAAATATAGTGCAAAAAAAGAAACATTAAAGCTTTCAGAGCTTGCAATGAATATCACCTTATAATGTACCATAGAATGAAACATTCGTTAATGATATCATAAAGAGAACTATAAAATTTAAAAATCATCGCTTACCGCCCAAGCTGTCCTTGAGGGATTGTCTTCAACAATCAGAGCTAACAACGACGTAACAGACGGTATTGTGGGTAAAATATCTTCAAGTCTGACATAACTGAAAAAATGGAAACTTCGTCTTTCAGATATTTATTTCAGATTCTAACATAATGGAAAATAGTAAGCCATACCTATCACTTGTTTGGAAATTTGGCCATTCTGCAGGTCTTCGATGTACCCAGTCATTATACACCAATTCGGCAATATCCAGTGCCACCTCATTCAAGTTATATTTATTTCCTTCATATAGTACAGCATCATTTGCACTCGTTGACATGTATTTGAAGTACTGAAAAGCGATTAAAATTTCCTAGGTAAAGAATAAAAACTTTTCGAAATCTTACAGTTGAAAGGACCACAACAAATCATACAATACACACTTCTCATATTTACGAGACATTTCGGACTTTACGATAGGAAGTAAAACTTTTTTAAATCTAAAAGATAATTTCCCTTTTCAACAACTGCATATTGCGTATCGTTTATGGATAAGAAAGTGACCGTCAGGAAAATGATTCATGCAATTGATGATGATGCTATAAAGAAAAAACAAGCAAGTAGCATTTCCGGGAAACGGATTTGGTATGGCTGTGTTTCTTTTAACAACATCAGAACTACCGAACTGCAAAGTCTGATGTATTTCCAATCAATACAAAGATTACATGTTATTAAAGGAATTTAAAAACATTACTAAAGCAAAATTTAAACGAATTAGGAGAAGAAAATAGATCAATGATATTCGAAGAGATGAAGCGAAGAAGATAACTGATTTAACTTTAAATTTGAAAAGTTTTCGAGGGTAATTAAGAGAATAAGCATTACTTTGATAGTTGGAAAAGCATCAATATTGTGCTCTCGACACAATGCTAAATTTTTACTACTAGCACAGTCCACGGCTGCAATTTGAACAATAGACTTCCATTGCAAGAGTTGCCTGCAAAACGTTATTCAACATATTAGTAAGTCAGTATTTAACTATGATAACAGTAAAATCTCTTATTTACATGTGCACTAAGATGTATTACACCGCAGTTTTGGCAGTTTGATACTTGAATCGATCCGAAGTCTAAATGTAGGTGGGATTTTCCTGCAACCATATGAAAGGAAAACAACTAGGTAAGAAGTGAAGATCGAGTTAATGGTTCGCATTCTGTGAAGTTTATTATTCGATCCACAATCTAATATACAACTCACAAATTAGTGAAGCAATATTCTTCATTAATTTGTGAGTTATTTAGGATTAAACAGACCAAATGCCGGATGTTTGATTAAAATGGATTTTTTGTGTGGTCGCCACTGGTCATTGGGTCTTAACTAAGAATCTAAGCACAATTCAGTGAATTATTTGCTTTGCAACTAAATAGAAGAAAAGAAATTGGGAAACAGCAGAATAAAAAAAAAAAGATCAATTCTACAGCTTCCATCTCTCCTATTTTATCCTATTTTCAAGAAAAATAAATAAATCCTTCTAGCAACCAAGTAATTCTGCTTGAGAACCTTAATTCTATCTATTCAAAAAAAAAAAACCTAAAAAAATTTCCTTCCCCCTCTCGTCTTCCCTTCCCAAAATAATATTTCATAAAGAGAAAAACTCAATAAATTTAATTAATATCCGAAAAGAAACAAACTTTCGCTTACTTTGCAAGCTGTTTGTATGTTTCAGCGTATCCAATACATGCACCACACCAACTCGAGAAAAATTCCACGAAAAAAACCTGATTCTAAAATATAAATTTTACATTTCAACTATTATTTCAAGACATTTATCTTACTTAAGATACCTCATGTAATTTACGAAGGCGACAAATCGTAACGAACGAAAAGTATAATCAAGAAATTAAATAATAACTCAATAATCTAGTCAACATATTAGTCAGTTAAGTAGTTAGCATACATCAAAATTAATTGTACAAATTATAGAAATGATCTCAAAAGAATTATCCACATCATTCATTTCCAGTTTTTCCGTCTAATACCGGAAATTTCTTGTCCATGAGCATAAATATATAGAAGATAAAATCTCAAAATCATTTCCTTTCAATTCTATTTTTCATTTTAACTACTACTTATCATATTAATAAACCTTTAGAAGTGAAACTTTCTGTTTGAATTGAAACTTTTATTGATATAATTTTATGATAAAATTACTTACCTTATTGTATACTTTCCTGTTGAAATTATCATTATTTAATATAGTTACATGATCATTAGGACCATATAAAGAAGATGTTATCGGTTCTTCATCGTCTATATCAGCAACTGTTACCCGTTCAATGAATAATATCGATATGATGACAAGTGATAACCACATATATTTATTGTTTCCACTCATCATTATTATTACTATTATTATTCCAATATTGTCTGTACTAAATTCTGTAATAACATATCCTTACTTAAATACATAATGAGAGTTGTATTTAATGAAAATTACTGAGAATAAAGAGTATTGAAAAACGTTGTAATGCTAGGCTAATTAATCTTATATAGTAATCGTTGTTTACAAATTCAAAAATCATTTCAACAATTGGAAAAGAAATCTTCTACTCAAAACTACTTCTTCTAAATTGGATTTGAGAGATTTTTGAACAAATCTTACGGAATTAAAAAATATTACAACATTTGAAGGTGTAAATACGCAAGAATTGTACAGTGATTCATTTTAAATGGCAAAATCCGTGATCGGATCATTAACGAATGAAAAGTTCATGGATGGAAAAAATGAAAATAAATATCAAGAAAAGAAGAAATGAATAACGCATAGATCTTAGAGATTTGGTTGCTTTCGAATCAATCGTTTTTAACTAAAAATCAATCAAATGGAAGGAGATGGGAAAAAAAAATGTATGAGAATTCAATTTTTCTCTTTTAATCAAACATATACATGACATGTGATATGAAGCTTCAGTAAACCAAAATATTATACAATATCCGGTTTTACGGATTTATTTCGGAAATAAATGGTAAAGAAATAAAGATGTTAAATTAGCAAAAACTAACCATCAAATTATATGAAATATTTTGAAATGGAAAGGAATGAGAGAACAGTAAAGGAAATAATAATACAATGATAAGCATTTAGATTAAATATCTTTCACTGTAGTTTAATTGATAAAAAAAAAAAGAAAAAAAAGAGAAAAGGAAAAAGAAGAAAAATGACTAATGAATAATAGGTAAATAATAGGTAAAGATTAACCGATTGAAGAATATCTTATGGTTTTCCAGGGTGACATTAAGAACAGATATGATTCTTGCTTCTTTTTTTTTTTTTTCATCTATTTAATACATGCAAATGCACGGCAAGCTTTCACATATGCGTTAAAAATTTTCGTTAAATTTGAATTCAATTTTTCTATATCATTCATTAAATTCCATGCAACACACGTAAATATCAATTGGTTGCAATTTTTTTACGTTTTACTTTGAACCTTACCAATTTAAACGTTTCATCTGTCTCATACTGATCCTCAAAAGAAATCTCATAAATCTATGAACAGCAACGGTATTTTTGCTAAACTATCCAAATTTCAAATCGAAAATCCTTCCACTATCAATAAAAGTTGTTGCTTAAAATATTTAACCTTCTACCTGTACATTCTTAATTACAAGCCAATGATTATTAATATTATCATATTTACGCATAAATATTCAGAGGTAGTAAAATAGAACTTCTTATTTACCATAGTATGATAATATATATGTCACATCAAACGTTCTGTTGTGACCACTTGACCAATTAGAAGACCATTTCAAAAATTGAAAGCTTAGGATACTCGAGAAGTGTATAAGTTAGAGAAGAAAGAGCAGGGTGAATAATTATGACAATTTTGATAAATTACAAATTTTACTAAACATAATGGAATATATTAAATATTTTCATCCCATTACAGAAAGGGAAAAGTATGTGACAAAAATAATTTACAAAAAAAAAAGAAAAGAAGAGAAAAATTACAACGATCACCTGTTGAAAAAAATAACTGATGAATAAGCAAAGCAATCAAAATGTGAGGATATTTTGGGTAGCTGTGCTGTACAATTCACTGAAACTTAAACAAACTATCATCGAAACCTGAATAAATCATCAAATCTTGAACAAATCATCGAAACTTGAACAAATCATCGAGACTTGAAGAAATCATCGAAAGTCGAATAAATCGTCGGAAACTTGAACAAATTACTTATATCATTGCTAATATTACTAGTATTATTATTAGTTGAGAATTGATATAGACAAAAAAAGTATGATCTAATATGAAAGGAAAATATTGATTAATCATGCACTAAATCATCGATAATAATAATAATAATAGTTCTGACCTTTAGCTGATTGAAAGTTCATATTACTAAACTATGGATTGATACGGACAAAAGTATAATTAATTATGTATGATGAAATGACATAATATCATCACATGGTAAACTGATATATGAAAAAAGATGAAGGAAGTGAAATGTAAGCATAAATAATCATAACACTAACAACGAGAAAAGAAAGACTTATAACAAAGGGAAGGATGAATGGAAATTTTAACATAAAAAAGAATTCTAAAATTTGAAACAAATTGCTCTTTTCGAAGAACTTCGATTTCTTCCAAAATTCCATCCTTTTTTTTTTCTTTTTTCTTTTTTTTACTTTCTCTTCACATTTTTTAAATTAAAATGTAAAATACATTTTAAAAAAAGTGCAAGTTTCATTCTCTATACTATAAAATATATACATGTTGCATTTTATGCCGGCTATTTGCTCATGTTGTCTTATCTAACTAATGTGAGAAAATGAAAATCAGTTGATTTTAAATTTGTTTACATTTAAATTTCAATGATAAGTATATGTTCAATATTTCGCAAAAGTTGAAATGGAATAATTTCTTATTTTCATGCAAGGTGAGAGGCTAAAATTGAAGGAAACGAATGAAAATCAATTTTAGAATGCTAAAAAAAAGAATTTGAAATTTTACATTAATCATTCATTAAAATTGACAGCATTTTTTTCTTACTTTAAACTAAACGAAATCTAAAGCTATTTGACTTATTAAATTCAGATTATCAGTACTATCCAATCATTTTAGTATAATATATTTCTTGGTTCAATGAAATATTATAGTAATTAAATTCAACACAATTCATTATAAACATTCCGTAAGAAATCTATCAGGCTAGCTTTACTTCACATCATCTTACTGCTTAAAAAATTGATGATATTATTCGAAATAACTTAGAATTAAATTATCAATTAATTCAAGACAAGAACTTAGTTTTCAATTATTTGTGATTCGTTCTTACAACGTTTAACTTAGAATGAAAATACTTGAAAAATAAATGAAAAAAATTTATTAAAAAAAAAAATTTTCTTTGTATACTTTTTTTAAAACTGATTAATCTTTTACTTTTTCTTTTTTTCCAAAACAATTTTGAATATATTCATTGATCATATTTCATATGCAATAGTTTAACAATTTTTCTATCAAATTTGACAAAAAAAAAAAATCAAACAGGAATAGTGATAAGAGAAAGATATATCAATTCGATGGAACTTAGGGAAAACAATGACAAATAAAGACTAATCGTATGACCTTTCATTGAAAAGATTGAAAAATTGGAAGAGTGAATGATGAAAAATTTTAGTTTTAAATAGTAATGACACAGTAATAATGAAAATATCAATAGATTTAGTTTGCATAAAAGAAGTTATAATTATTATTTGAGTGAAAAAAAAAAGAAGAAAAGCATCGAATTGCATTACATTTTTCTATTATTAAAGTATAAACATAAGAATGAAAAAAACTCATTTCCTAGAAATTACAATTTATAATAGTTGTAATTTCCCATGTGGTAATTAAAATTTGAATTATAAAATGGAATGATGATAAATCAGGAAAACAAGCGAAGCGAAAAGCAAAGGCAAAACAGGATTTTATTTTATATTTTTTTTCTATTTTATAAATGTTAATAAAGGCATAAAAATTATTTTAACGGAAATATTATAAATAATAATTAATACCCGGAAAAGTGTCAACCTGACCCGTATTCGGAAGTTTGCCAACTTGATTAACAAATAAATTTAAACAATATAATAAATTACAAGTGGGTTAGGATAATTTTTGATATTAACATTTAATTATAACATCAAAAATGCTTGTTAATCTAACAATTAATAATTTTTAACATTCTCATAGTTTTATATATTTCACTTTTTTTTTTGGTAAGGTTTACATAATAATGTCAACAAGGAAAACTTATGGAAGCGGGTAAAACGAGAGTGGTAAAAAAAAAAGCCTGAATAAGGTTAAAGGTTTGCGTGACTGTAAGAGAGATAAGAGGAAAGTTAACAAAGCAATTTTTACTTTGAATTATATTTGCTATAACTTAAAACTTTTGAATGTCAATATTTGTTGATCAACTTTTTTTTCCTTCTTTTTTTTTTTTTTTTTTTTCATTCCTACTATTGAAGAGCTTCAAAGTGAAAGTTGTTAGGATTCGACTGGAGTAAAAAATTTAGTTGAAACTACAGTATGACTATATTAAACTCTTTACAATCTGTAAATACTTAATCTATTAAATAAAGGAAATGGACGATTAAATCATGGTATTACATTCCGGAAATTTTAAATCAATCAGTTGAACAGGTAAAATGATGATCAATGGAAGGATGTTAAGTTTTAAAATTATTTCAGACGAAAACTTTGTTAAAATGTTCTCGTTTTTAAAACATTGTTTTTATATGTCAGTTTACTTGTTCCTAACAAAAATTCAATCTATTATACTGAAATTTTGAAACTTCACACTTACAAAATTTTAAAAGGACCATCGAAACCATCAAAACTCTTTCAACAATAGAAAAGCAATTAAAGAAATTTCATTCCATTTTTTTTTCTTGTTAAACTTTACTTTCACAGGACTGTTGTCTTCTCACTATACATACTATTCTCGAATTGCAATTATGAAATTGTAAAGTCCCTAAATTTCAAAAGATCACTAAATATTTCAAAATTCAAAATTCTCGAATTGAAATTACGAAATTGTAAAGTGTCTAAATTTCAAAAGATCAACTAAAGATTTCAAAATTCAAAAACCATTTTTCATCGACTGAAAATCAAAGTAGGGATGGGAAAAAAAAAACTTCGTTAAAATATTCAGGTGTAACAAGCATGCATTGCACTGCTTTGCAATAGTGATGTAAACTGCACGCTGAGTATCACTGTGTGCAAACACCAAAGAGACATATAATGCTATTTCCTTAATTACATTATTTAAGTGTTATTCAATTATAATTATTAATGTTTCCTGAAAATTTTAATTCCACAAAATTTATCGCTTTTTTCTTCTCTTACTTTAAATCAACTAAATAAAGATAAATTAATATTGGAAAAAAAAAAAAAACAAATTTAAAATAAAAGAAAAAATGACAATATTTTGATGATACAAACAATTATCTTATCTCTCTCTCCCTCTCTCTCTCTCTCTCTCTCATTTAAAGAGACAAACAAACAATTGATACAGTCGACAATGAATGTATAATTAGTCATTTAACAATAACAATAATAACGATAAATCTATCAACAATAAATAAGTAAAAAAGATATGAAAATTCATCACAAGAACATTTATACCAATTCATCAACTCTCTGATCAATACGATAATTTGTACATACATACACACACATATATACATATACACACACACACTCACGTACACACACACACACACACACATAATATATACACACACATATATATATATACACGTACACCCACACACGCACGCACGCATACATAAAGAGAGAGAAAGAGAGAGAGAGGGAGAGAGAGAGGGAAAGAAATGAGAACAATAAAGATCGTGATGCTATACTAAAAACTGGTTTCACTTATATGTATCTCTTTTATTGTCACCCTTTTTCATCTCCTTTTATTACTTCCCATTTTCAATAAAGATAATTTTACTAAATTTTGATAAATAAATATCATTATTGATTATTGATTCATTATTTAACTAATCTTTCATAAATATAATTTTATCAAATAATAATAGAAAATTAAATACTTGTATATTACAATTATATTTATCTTTTACATTTCTTTGAGTATTACTGAAATTACTATAGGTAGAATTATTTCAAAAAAAAAAACTATTATAGTAATGATGTAATTTCATTCTAAATATAAATTTTGATATATTATTAACTTCATAATGTAATTGTAATAGTATCCGTTACAATAGTATATGATTGTAAAATATGAGTAAATACATTCAATAGCTGTGATCATTGTGTTTATCTTGTTAGGTATACTTCACCAAAATTTTGAATCGAATTTGAAAGTTGGGATGAAAGGAAAATCTGAGCATAACCATGAAGAGAACTAAAAACAAATATTAAATCATTTTACATCTATCGTTTATTGATTGAATTAAACTAATTATTATCTCATAATTTACCTTATTTTACATTTAATTAAATTTCATTTAACCCACTGTTTAATTCCCGTTTAATCCGCCATTAATCCTTTCCTGAAGTATAAAATTTAATTGTTGAAAATGCTAGAAAATAATTATATCTCAAAATAATATTATAGGGAAAGAATTATATCTCTTTTTTTTTTTTTTTTTTTTAGTATTCTTTATCAATTTTTGATAAGCACAATTGAACAATGAGTTAACAGATATCAAACAAAAATATCATTTCATTACTGATCTGTATAGTTATATAAATAGTTCATAGATTTAAAAGTATGATCAACAATTATGATTAA
Source organism: Dipetalonema caudispina (assembly GCA_013365325.1). NCBI lineage: Eukaryota > Metazoa > Nematoda > Chromadorea > Rhabditida > Onchocercidae > Dipetalonema > Dipetalonema caudispina. Next base: position 68,241 of record JABVXV010000155.1, read on the forward strand.
TAAGATTCTAAAAAGTTTTTAAGAAAATAAAAAAACATGAAAGAAATTACAGAAGACTAAATTTTCGATAGCATTTCTATAAAAATCAATTAAATAGTAACATAATTTTGAAGAGGTGAAAAAAAAAAAAATTCAATTATGGAAAATTATCTAAAAGATATCTCAAATACTATACCATTAATTAATAAGGCATTTTATCTTCCTATCAAATAATTATTTATTGTTTAAAAATATTGGGAAAGACTAAAATCCAAATTTTATCGATAAAAATGAAAGGAATGAATAAAAATTGATGCCAATTATATATTAAAAAAATTGCTTTTGCTTTTGTTAACCATAAAAGTTATTTATTTAATAATAATAATTGCAATAAGAAACGATTCATTGTTTGCTTCTTAAATGAAATAAAATAAAAAAGAAAGGTTAAGAAAAAAAAAAAGAAAAAACCATAAAAATTGACAATATTACCAAAATATTTTAATGTCAAATTTTTCCCAAACAAATTTATTTAAGAGAAAGGTGTGAAAAAGATTTTAAAATAAGCGGAAAAGATAACATTTAATGCATAAATGGATGGAATGTTTTAGTTTAATGTATAAAAACTAAAGAAAAAAAATATATACACATATACATATATATGTATGAAAAATGAAATTTCATTTAATTTTTTGCTTTTTTTTTTTTTTGGACAACTTTTTTAAAAATTTTGAATCTTATTTTTTGAAAGCAACCATATTAAGATACATAGTCTTATTTAGTTAATTAAAAAAAAAAAGAAAAAATGATTTAGGAATAACATTTATTACAACTGATAGAAAAAGAGAGAGAGAGAGAGATGACGAATAATAATTCATCGATGATCAAATATTTAATTAATTATAAACTTTTATAATAGATGTATTTTGCAAACCTTTTCCTTTTGTTAGAGTAAAATAACAGAAATTTTAAGCATTTTGAAGAAGCAGCAAGCTTTCATCAAATTGCATTCCACATTGTGCTCTCTCTTTATTTGTACGATTTCTCTTCGGCAGGTACTATCTGTTGAATATTCATTCCAATCCAACATTTTAATGTCATTCAATTTTAGCTAAAATTGCTTCCTTTAATAATGTACGAAAATTTCATAAAAATTCAAAAAAAAAAAAGAGCATGAAAATTATTTCGCATATTCAATTTCTTCACAAACAAAAATTTTCAGTTTTTCTGAAAAAATTAAAACCGAACGGAAAGTTATCAAATACGATATGTAACTAATTATTCCAATATTGCATTTAAAAAAAAAAAAGCCAAAATATGATAACATTTTGATTTTAATCCCATAAAATTTCGAAGATATGAATAACATTTAGATAGAACATTCATGTAAAGACGAGAAAAAAGGGAAAAAAAAAAAATTTGAAAATCGACTAGAGCAATTCCTCATCACTTTTATTCCCCATCCGTATGTCAAAAATAATTTTTATCCTAAAATCCTCCATATCTTCTCAAATTCATCCTTCGTCTCGTTGTTCTTACATTTATGAATAAATGAAAATTGCAAAAAGAGTAAGAAATACATAAGATAAGTCATCTTGTGAGGATAATAATTATCAAATGTTATACGCAATTTTATTGAATTTACATATTTCAAATTTTATCACAGTACAGGTCAATATTGTAAAAGACAGATAGAAAGAAGAAGAATATAAAAGAGGACGAGTTTTTAATATGTGCTTCCTAACGCTGCAACTTACACTCTCGCGAAATTTGAAGAGTACATGATAGTTTCCAATATATATCATTTTCAAGAGCAAAAGTAGTACTTTCACAAAAATTAACCATTGAATTATTTAATTTTGCTTTTTCAGATCCATGAAAGAGAATTTTTTAAAAGATACAATTTAACCTTAATGACAAACTGTGATTATTCGATAAGTTCTCGATGCTCCAATATCTTTTCTTTCATTAAGCATTCAAAAAGTTCACTAAGTATACATGCACTCTAACAAATCAAAGGAGAAGAAAAATTCAAGAAACCAACGCATGCATATTCATACAGAAAATCATTTCAACAATCGGTAGAAACCGTCATATCCAAATTTTATACTACTAGCAGATATGCATTCCCTCGAACGGTAGTAAAAAACGAATTAACGAAAACAGATGAATCCTTTCAAAAAAATTCGTATTATTTTAAGCAAATATAATAATGCTTTTTTTTTCTGTATAGTTTGAACTAATATATCTTCCTCATATGAAAAAATCTGGAATCATATGATTCAGAAGGGGATCACATCAAAAATTTCCTTAAAGTAAACCACCCCATAAATCTATAATCTTCGCAAATGTCGCCCACTCCGTAATTAATATTCCACAGACATTTTTTCTTCCAGTAAACATTTAACAAATATCACCATCAGAGCTTTCCTCAGATAACTGTAATTCTTTGGAGACAAAATCGCTTTCAGCATTTTTTGTTCTAATTAAGTTTTTCCGTCTCTTCATCGGAACAACTGCCGATCTTTTCTTGCTTTGAGTCGATTTTCCTGCAGCACACTTACTTGGTCGCTTCCTTTTCAGCTTTTCATTTGTTTTTACGCTCTGGAAATGATTCATGACCCTTATATGAATTTCGTTTCCTACAACAGTGATTTCACTAAGGTCTATCTTTTGCCATCCTTCCAGGGTCATTCAAAATTGCATCTTTCAATAAATGAAAGTTAATGTAGTAAATCATAAAATACAAGGTAAAATGTCTAGGAAGTTTCTTTTACTCTTGCTCAACTTTCCCTGTGAGTAACAAATCCCTGGAAAAGGTTCAGACTTTAGTCGTAAATTGTTCAAAATATTTCCGTATAAAGGCTACCTTCATTTCTGCCGCACAGTTATTCTCGGTGCTTTCCGATAAAAGCTGGTTTTGAGAGTCTGGAAACAAAATGAACCACATTATAGGGAAGAAATAACAACATTCTCTGAAGATATCATAAACAAAATACCGCAAAAGTGAAGATGAATGATATGTGAAGATATATGAACGGAAATGTGTCACCGAAATTGTGCATAAAAATTAAGGAAAACAGATACAGGATGCGAAACACGTAACTGAAATTTAAGCATACTTTTAATAGTAACTAAACGTTGCAGAGCAGCCTGAACTCGTGCTGTCAGAAACAAACGTTGATCTTGCTCGGATTTCTGCAAACGATGAGCAAATGATGTGATATGCATCTGGTATGACTGACCACTTCCACCGGCTGTTGGATTTAAATACTCGTTCCATTTTAGCAATGAGTGATTTGTTTGCTAAAATTTTGCTTACTATATGAGCAACCCATTAATTCAAGCAGATGGATGAATGATCAATAGAGGATAATCCATTTATTCAACTCTATAATTCAGAAGATTGAAACTATCTTGGCAGTGTGGAGTCAGTAGAAAATGAACAAGCAGATCATAATGTGTATGAAATTGTGTCATGAAAGAGAGAACATAATACATCGCTGCTGAAAACTAAAATAGTTTGAAAAAAAGAAAGTTTTTTTTTTCAGTCGTTACCTTCTCCAAATGCTTTCTATCCCATCCTAGCTTCTCCCAAACAAACAATTCCAATTCTTCCATATTAATATTCCTCCACTTCGGCTTCTCCGCTGAACTGTCAACCAAAGGCTCCGCATATGCGTTGAATACTTCACGAGAAGGGAACTAAAAACATTCATTGAAAAAAATTTTTTTCCTTATACTTTTTCGAGCACGAAAAAGCAACAGATCTCTTTATATTTTCTTATCCCGTCCCTATTCCATAATTCATTCATTTTCAAATCTCGTTCACATGGATCCTTTGAATAACTCCTCGGCCAAATCCCCCACTCTATTTCTTACTGTAAACAATGACAACCCATATAATTCCCTGAAATGCAACTACCACTCAGTCCACATTATTTCCAATGAAATCCCAATAGACATCCCCGATAATAAAAGTGACTATTGAGGTGTATAACTTGTCTAAGAAACAGGAACAAAGGATGCAAAAAAAAAAAAAAAAAAAAAAATGCTGCGAAACAATAAATATGCATCTAAAAAGAGCTATCAGTTTCGTAGCAATAAACATCTTCATTAAGCTAAATATGGAAGAAATATACCGCTTCCAGGGTCTCAGCAATGTTGTTTTTCTCAATTAACCGTCTCAACTTCAACCGTCTTGCATTTTCTACAAATTTTCTTTTCTCCATATCCTGCTCACTGATATAACCACTACTTGATGGTAAATTATCCCAAGCACCACGACGATTTAACCACGTTGATATACGATGTAAGTTTTCAAAAGCCTAGAAGTGTAACATATGATTTGATTTTGCACTTTCATGAATATTTTGTATACATGTGTAAAAGTAAATTTCCAAGCATTAAGAAGATAGCTGCAAGCATTGAGAGTAAACTATCGAAAAACTACAACTGAAACCTCTCGAGAAGGTTCGGCATCTATTTTTCGTGAAGCAGTGGCAAACTCTGAAATCAATTCCAATGCTGCAACGACTCCAACACCTTCTAAACCGTTGGTATAGTCGCCACCAGAAAGTAAAGCTATTTGGACTGCTTCCCAACGTGACAAGCCTAAAATTATCTGTGAATTAGATTTGCTTTAATGTGGTAAAGCAGGCTTTAATGAACTTGAAGTATACGCTATCAATTAGAATGAGCTTAACACCACTAACTATATCATTTCTAAACAAACGACTCTCGGAAGAATTTACCTAATTGATTTTGAATGGCTTTCATGGAGTACATTTGCAATCTTCGTTTTTGATTGAACATATTTTTATAAACCACAGCAGCACCAAATAACCAAACATCAGAATCATCGCTAATAATTCCCTATGAAAAAGCACTTTATTTTTTGTAAAATTACTTTTCCATCAAGATAATTCATTATAAGGTGTGTCCCCTAGTAGCGCTGGAATAACAGAAGATAGAGCATAGGTCTTTTGAAGGAGGTTCACAATGGTATTTGCTAAATTTTTTCATTCCATCAACTCTTTTGTTACATTACGGTAATGTTTTTGTTATTTTTCAGATGAAGCACATCTTTATTCAACAAAACAGTAATTAGAGGTGAGGTTGCGACATCCGAAAAACATTAATGTAGTTAATGGAAAAAAAAAAAAAAAACGAAACATACTTGAACGAGACCTAATCTTTCAAGTTCACAACATTGAGCTTCGGCTTCACCAGGAGCGATAACAAACGGTATACCGCAAATACGCAACAGATCCTGAAATTCGGATTGTATTTCATGTGATAAGAAGTGATCTATTCAAACCATACAAAACCAGGATAAAGTAAACAGCAAACCTGACAATCCTTATAAACTCCTTCTTCCCGTGTCGAAGAAAAAATGTCGATATCGGCGACTGAATTAATACGCATCGATGAACCTTGAACTGCCGATTCATCATGTGAGTCAGCGACATTACTGTTCTGAAGCATGTTCAATAACTACCTGTAGTAACTGCAATAAAGTAAGAAGGAATTCACTCATATGCTAACGGAAAAGAAGACCCACAGGTATAATTCTATGTAATTACCTGATAAATACAAATGGAAGAATATAAAAAAGTATCAGTCAGTGTAAAATAAAAGCAAAATCACAGAGAACTGAAAATTTCTCAGCAAATCCTTCCTTACTTTTTCATCGATGTAGTTCTTATCATTAACGAGACACTCCATCGATTCAGGTTTAATTGAAAGTTCCACAGTTTTCGTTCTAGATGAAGGATTACCGATTTTCTCAGAAAAATGTTCTGATGATTCAGGAAATACTTCAACAAATTCATCACTGCTTTCATTCGACGATGATGACCATGTATCATGATGTAAATCTAAGAAGTTTGTAAGTTTAATCCGTAATAAAAGAAATATGGACAGGCAGTAAGCTACGGACAACAACAGAACTATTTCTAACACATGAAGGTTACGAGAAAAAACAAAGCAATTATCTATTCATACACAAATATGTAATACAAGATCAATTAAAAATTGACATTTTTTTGAAACAACTTTTATAAAACCTTTTCAAAGTCATCAATAACTTCAAACAACTGTCCAGGAAAAAAGAAGAAAATATGCTCATAGAATTAAAGAGACACCTCTAGCTCTTTCAGAGAATGTTATGCGTAATCGCTCGATCATATCTGCTTTTGATTCGCGATGCATATCCATTGGGAATTTGCTGCATTTCTGGACTGAATTTTCGAGAAGGGAAGCATATATGGCCTAAACATACCAATCATCCGCTTTTATTAATTTAAAATTCTGACTAATTAAAAGCCTAATACTAGGATCAATTTTTTTCTCAAACCTCCTGCAAAGCGTCGTCATCATCATCTCCATTATCATCATCATCATCAGGAAAAGCTCCAACCTTGAGATCATTAGAATTATCAGCCTGGAAAAAAATTTATGAGATAAACCTACCCAAACCTGACTTACAGCTTTGTTCTTTCAAATAATTTCTCTTCAAGTGAAGTAAAACGAGTACTTCAGTATTATGAAAAAGGTTTCAAAATAAGGACCTTATCAATCATTGTTTAAAGGAAGATCGAATTTTGTAGAGAACTGACAGGGTAACACCAAATAAAAGTTCAATACTTCAGAAGAAGATAATAAAAGTAAATTTAGGCACCTCGTGAGAAAAAAACACTTTTTTCGCATCTTCGTTGTTCTCTTCCTCTCTAATTTTTTCCAGAAATGCTGGCCAAGCTAACGAATCCATTAAGCCCTTCTTTTTTGCCTCTTTTTCGTCGTCAATCTCAAAACATTCGTAAATTTGAACTTATTTCTAAATAATTCAATCATTAGTCTGTTTTCCCGACAAATTGAATACCACGTATTATATTGGCACCGATAATAAACCATGATTAAGCTAACTCTTAAGGTGCTGTATGAAAATACCGGTCAAGGCAAAATCTTGGTTAAAACTGCCATTAGCCTAACCAAAACTTGTTCATAAGTTTACTGCAGCTTTATCCAGCGTACTCTAAAGCCTTGACGTTATCGAGAGCAACGCAATGAGAAATGGGACGCCTTGCATACATTTATAGTATATTTATCCATCAGTACTCAAAAAAGTGCGCAAGATATCTTTAGTAAAGTTACTATTTGCACTTCGTTGTCATCTGTTATTATATGCACTCTGTCCAAGCCTTCCATTGCTGCCAATTTGATGGTGCTACTTGAACAGTCTTGTTTCCCATCCGTCGAGAATACTTTTAGTTTCAGCGCTTCATTCTTCAGCTTAAAAAAGACGAAATAAATACTGCTTGAACCACACAAGGTAAAAAAAGTCAAGACGGATGTAATGTTAAATGGATTTAAGGACCGGCCCTTGTAGAAATAAAAAGTGCCATGCAACAATTCAGATATAAAGCATTATTACTTTACTCTACCGGAAGGATAAAATTCTAACCTTGCATGGTCTTTCTGGAAAGAAGGGATTAAAAGGAAAAACTGAATTTCAGAACTAGAAGATAAATTTGTACCAATTGTAATTGCTCATTTATCTGATTTCTTTTCAGCAGCCTATCAATTTGCAAATTACTGAAGGCTTTTGAGTCATCCGGGACCTGAAATTCACTTTTTTAGAAGCACTGGAAAATCCAACAACTGCAAAAATCCATGGGAATTTTAAACAAAAATACTTTACCTCTCTTAATTTGAGACCTCTAACTTTGTCTCGTACAGCTAATAAATAATCGACCCGCTCATCACGAGTAGTTAGATTTTCAAACTCAGTTTGATCGAATTCAGACGACCGTGACGACTCAAAAGATGAATATAATATCGCAGTTTCCTCATCCGACATATTTTTGTGTTTCCTAAAATTTGTTTTGGTAAATTTCTTTCCTTCTTCTTTTTCTAAGAAAGCAAAATACTGCCTTATAATTTCCCTTAATATAGAGCAGAATTCTGAATTACATGACTTGCAGAATGAGCCTCAAGTTTTATGCTATTTGATACAAGTAAATTAATCCTTATCAAGTAAGGACTGACAAGAAACAAGGAAATGTTGTCATATATCGAAGTGAACATATCCTACTGCTTTTCCCACCTTTTTTTTACTTTACGTATGACATTCTAGCTGACTTTAAAGGGGATGGAAAAACCTAATAAAAAAGACTTAATTTTATGTCGGAATTATCAAACAGATTCAAAAGAGAACAGTCACCAAGGCCAATTGCCTCAGTGAGGAGAACGTCAGAAAAAAGCCTTAAGACCAACATCAAACGTCTTCAGGACTCAAATATTTGGTACAAATAAAGCGAACAATGTAAAGTTTCCTTTTATTATTTTTAACGAAATAATATCCTAAAGACAATCCTAACTTACATTTCGTCCTTTGAAGTTGATGGAATCGATACATCGTATAAATCATCCTCCCGACGTTTCTTTGTTTGTGAAGCAAATACCTCACTTAATTCATCTTCTCGCTGTTCCCCACCGTCTGCAAAAATGGACTCAAATTACTAACCCATATAATTTCAAAGCAAAAAACTGTTTGTAAAGAAAAAGAAAACAAAGGTTTAAAACGTCAAAAGTGGTAAGTAATTTTGAAGAATTCCTTACACCTCAGCAGCCACTCTATCAATTACTGATCTTCCTGACTACTTGCATCGAGTGACTATTCAATAACTGTTACTAACTCATGGTAATGCCATTGTTTATTACCACTAATATTCTTACGTATGTCTTATGAATTAAATTAGGTAAAGATGAGATGATATCAGAATAATGTATACAATGTAAACTATACCCTATATTTCCTTTTTCCCCTTTCCCGATGTTATTGTTTTTTTTTTAAACAAGAAAGAGTACAGACATAGCTGTGAGGAAGCTAGCTTTTGCAGGACACGCTTCTGTGCCTTGGTCATCGTTAGTTCTTCTACATAACGTTTTACTTGTCGATCACGCTAAAATTTGTTATAATCTCAGAAATAACATCTAATAGATATGTCCATTTATTTAAGTAATGATTTTTTGAAAAATAAATTTAAAAAAAAATAAGAAACAATCAAAAAATAAATCGAAAAGGTCATGGATCATTCGTTAAAAATTGATCCAAAGGAAGAAAACATTGATCCACTTGACTATGATAATCCAACTATTTTGCTTAAAACGGAATACAGTATAGTGAAAAACTTTTTTCCTTAAAATCTTCTTAAGAAAAAAATCTCATGCTGAAAAATATCTTTAGTTATGAAATCTATAATTTCTTCCAGGAAAATACAGCACACTTCGAAATTAGAACTTTGAGAGTATACAGTAATAATGAAAAAAATACAAGCAATTTCTTTTTGAATATGGGCACGTTTGGACCATCGAAAACAAATAGTGGTCGTATTTTGTAAAATAGAAGTTTCGCCAGACGTCGTAACACAAGTGACAAATGCGGACATTTGGCATTCAGTTGATGTTCCGAATAACCACAGGCTGCTTGATGAAGCCATAATGAAATATCTGGAATAATAGGGAAATTTTTGCATAATGATGATAATATGTAATTGATACACTTTGCGGCAACTTTGAAACATTTTATTCCTTACTTCATATTATCTGAAATATTTGATACGAATCACAACCTTAACGAAATCTTTATATGAAAAATAGTACAATATAAATGGTATAATATTTTACAAATACATCAGATAATCCACAATTGTTAATATTGTCCAATGAATTTTGATAAATTACCAAAAAAAAAAAAAAAAAAGTCTTCCAAAGCATAGTAATTAATCCCTAATGTCTTCCTTATTTGACATAATTTAAAATAATCTACAAATTTTGTAAAAACTTATAAGAAATCAAAATAATGAACAAACCAATTGCAAGGCGTTTTCCTTCAAGGGATTCTAAGGTTACTGGTTCAGCTACAGGTTCCAATACTTGCCATAATCCTTGTATACCCATATCTGTAACATTCACTTTCACATTGAATTAAAATATAACATTCATCAAAATAAATTTATTTCTCAAAAATTATTCCCATATAATATAACGTTTAAATAATTAAACGTAACGTTTAAAAAAGTGATTAAACGTAACGTTTAAATAATTCCGCTACTCATTTCTTTTCTTTTCAATACTATTAAAATTTTGCAATTATTTTTAATCATTTCATTTTGTAACCAATACAGATGTCTAATAATCCCTGCATGTCTAACTTCTTTTCAATCTTTGATACTATACTCTATTATCAATCATTTACTTTCAATCTTAAATACGATATTATTTCATGCATATCACTAATCTATTCTCAACTTCTCGTAGCTATATTATCTCACAAATATCAGCAATCTCTGTATCATCCATTTTCATTGCTTAGTATCACACAATCTCAAAAATACTATTAATCTCTGCATCACTTTCAATGCTATACTATCTCACGAATATCTCCAACCTCTGCAACATCTCAAAACTCAAGCTTATTTCACGATCTTTCCCACACACCATTACTGCCTAACACTCTCCACCTAGCCAGACAACGATCAAGAGCGATATTGGAACCAAAGTGGTGCAAAACTCCCTGGAACACTATGGGAGCGTTTTTCAACCAGGCAGCAATGAAAATCACAATCTCAGCATTGCAGAAGTTAGTAAATTTTTGCAGGATTATGATGAATTTGTTTATCTATCGGATGTCTGGTCTGGTAAAATTGCTCCTGAATCTTGTTAATTCATTCCGAATTTGAATTTTCTGAATGGAAAAATTTGCTGTCATTACTACTACCACTAATAATAATGCAACCATTTTGCTGCAAAATTTCCAATAAAAGTTTTCATTAAAATGCAAAAAAATCATTTGTAAAAATTTATTTTGATTCGTATGAAAATAGTTGCTCAGTGATATCATGCTTATTATCTCATTTCTGCATTTTCGTGGTGTGTCGAATTTAATTTTGCTGTCAATTTTTCGAAAATTTCATTCAAAGATATCGCTGTTTTTATCGTCACGCTATGTTTGACACAGTGATACAATGGATTTCAAATATCGTTCGTCTTCGTTTTGTTTTTGTTTTTCTCGAAAATTTCGATAATTTAACTTACTTCCCTCAATCATTGTTTGTGTTATCTTTCAGTTCCTCTTTAATTTTAGTTTTTGTGTTTCCGCTTTTTTGACATTCATTTTGTTCCTTTTAAATTTCACTCAAATTCAATTCATTCCTTCACAAACATTTGTGTTATAGCTTTCCTGTTCTCTCCTGAAATATAATATCAGTTTCATTTTAGATTTCCAGCAAATTTCATCCCTTATCTCCAGTCAACTTCTTACCTCTGGTCACTTTACCCATTTTACAACAGCTTTTGAGCGCTTGTATTTTCAGAATATCGTAAATAATGTATCAGGTCGAAGCGTTATTTTTCTCATTCTTTTTTGCGCTTGGATTATTTTTTTGACCTTTTACATGTCACGTGTTATTGGACCTATTGCCGCACTTATTTTGACATATATAGCTCGAAAATGTGGATGGAAATGTGTCCTGAAATTGGGTTGGTTTTCATGTGATCATCAAAAAATCAAGCTAGTCTTCCCCGTATCATTTATTGGTGGCCATTTCACGAATTTTAATTTCACTTAAGCAGATTTCACTTTAACTTGTATATATTGCATTTAAAACTTCGTATGGACGAATTTCAGGTTTTAACCTGTATTTAGACGGTTGTTTTACTCAATTACTCAATTTTCATACTCTTCCATTTGAAAAGAAAAAATTTTTCCCCACGTATCTCTTTTGCTTTAAATATGAAAGCATATGAAGTATGGAATGAAATCATAATGGAATCTCAAATCGCTTCAGTCTCCATCAAACATCAAAATCGTATAATGTAAATTTCATTTTAATTACCTCTCTTGTCTTTTAAAGGTTCATTATCAATCTCTTTGCTATCAGGAAAGGTAATGTTTCGCCATTTCACATTTATATGTGAAGATTATGCTATTTATTGTAATGATGGTTATCTTATCTTCTCCTACTGGCGACACATCAAATTGATGGATCTTTATAAGCGAGAGTTTGTTTCTTGAAGTATTATTGGGAACATTAGATTGAACTAGGCCTGATAGATTTAAACTTAATGTTATATTTAACAAAGATATATTTGATTAAGTTTATTATATCCTTGTTCTTTTAGCGAATGATCAAATGTAATAAATAATTAAGTTGTCTTTTTTATTATTATTGGAGAGAATTAAATATTCGAAATCCTACCAATATTTCGGAATTCCAGCCTGAAAGGTCGTTTACGCTTAACGTTGAATGGCTCACTTATTCACATATATAACCGTTTGGAAGCGTATCGGAAATTAACGAAAGATCCTAAATTTGAAAAACTTTTCACAACAATTTCACAACATCAACAGCACACTGATAGAACTTTGCATTCAAACGAAGATGTTATCGGTATTGTTGGAAAATTTTCTTTTCATGCTTATTTTGAGAACTTCCAGTAATTTAGGAAAATTAGGCTGTCGTTTTTGACATAGCCAAGAAAAAATAAAAAAGTTATTTTTAGCTTATGTAAAATACCATGTTCATTTTTCATGGTACAATAGTTAGTAAATAGAATTTAACTGCCTAACTTAATCAGTTATTTGTTAATCTAAGTTATGCAGTAAAGAAGGGATGGAAAAGTAGATTTAGATGCTTTTTATCGTTTCCGCTTTCTGTACCGACTATGCCATTTCCTGAAATGCTTCTATGATTGGGCCATTTCTTAGCTTTGAAATTGAGCACAATTCGAGGATTGAAAAGTTAGCTTCGATCAGTCAAAACATTTCGCTAAATTATGTCAATTAAATTAATCAAATTTGCCCCCTCAGTAAGTTCCCAATTTTGTGCTTCAACTATGATTTATAATTTCGAGAATGAAATTCCTGATTTAATTTACAATTGGAAATCAATGTGGAAATGCCATCTCAAACGACAACCTTATAATATAATATATGCTAGAAAAAAGAGAAAAAAGTTTTATAAGAGAAAAAGGAATTGATAATAAAATAATTTAATTAGGAATTGACAAAGAATGATATATTGATAAGGTAGGGTGTGATTAGTTAGTAGTTCAATACATTCAAGAAATGATAATAAAGAATGATGAATTTCTATTGTTCCAGAAAAGAGTGATAAATTTCTAAAAAATTTTTGGGCATTTATTGGTACAATACGTATGTCTATCAAAAATGCCCGTGTATACGTTGGAAATCGGTTGCTACCCACTACGCTTGTCATTTTCTCACAGAAAACATTATGTAAGCTAATTGCTAATTTTAATTCTAATGTTAAATATTTGCTACGTTACATAGAATTACTATATTTGCTGAAAGCATGCAGAAGTTTTAACGTTCTTCAAAAATTACATGATAATTATTGGATCATACGTAGCAATAAAATGAAAGCTTAACGTGTATCTGTAAAAACATTCAATTACACGTAGCGTAATCATTTCTTTCAAATATTAAACTACTTTAGTATATAATTGCCAGGAAAATACAGCATGATAATTAGAAATATTTTATTTTAATGTTGAAATTGATTGTTTGGAATCTGATTCATCCCAGGCAAATAATCTAACCATTCGTTACATTGATATATACTGAATATTTGAGTCGTTCTGGGTCATATTGCTTTCCGGAAAAATTTCTTTTTGAAATTAATTAATTTTGTTAACTTTATCGGTAGAATAAAATTTGCTAGGATTAGATTAGTAACTAAGTTTAAATTACATCATTGCTTTCTTAACCAAACTGAGACTGATTTCTGTCTTACACTTTTTTTTCTTAATTTTTAAATGAGAAACAGAAATTGTTTTATTCACGAAAATTAATACATTGTCATCGACATGCTTTCAACTAGCGATTCCCATTTTAAAATTTAAAAATTTCATTTCAAATCTAATTTTATCAAAAGATAAGTATCCTTTCCTGTATAATAATATCAACTAATTATTTCCATTGAAATTCTGGAAATTCCATTTCCGCATGCATCTATTCAATGTTAGTTATCTGATTCCAAATTATATCAGTGAAAAATAGCACCGGAATGTTCTGGGTAATTCTAGAAAAAAAAAATATTCATGTTACCTTCCGGATTCTTGTTTGATATTAAGAAGAGAAAGAAAGTTTATAGTTATTGGACGATTGGAGCAAGTGAACAATACTAAATTGTTGGTATGCTCCATTAATGGTTCATACTTCTCAATTTCATTAAATAATAACGAAGAATACGATGAAAGTGATCCGTGGAATTTGTGGAAACGCTACAACGCGCCTCGAACAATGGGAAGTGGTTTTAAAGTCCTTCAGAATGCTACATTAAAAGCTGTTTATCGTGAGAGTATCTTCGGTAAATATCAAGTTCTATATTCAAAGTCAATTTTTTCATTTTTCCAGCAAATTAATTACCATGATGAAAGAATTGCAGCACTACAAAGATCGATCGAATTGATTTCTGGAATATTTATTCTTTACAATAATTGTATTTGGCATACAGTTCCATCATTTTTAAATTCGATAGATAATTCCATTAATTTGGTTTAGATTTAATTTCTAATGTGGATAGATGATTCCAAAAATATCGATTAATTTGATTTAAATTTAAAAAAAGACATGAAATCGGTGAAAAATTTTCTCTCTCTGGGAAATTTGAATGGAAGGAATATCATCCATTTCGTACAAGTACCAAAACAAACATAATATATGGAAATCAAAACAACCTCTGTTAATTACGCTCAAAAAGTTCTTAATTGTCCAGTAATCAAACTTAGATTAAATTGATCTGAACTGCAAATTATTGACGAAATGATCAAATCGAATACGCATAAGTAAACAATCAAATAAAACGCTATGATTTCGAACTTCTAAAGTTGAAAAAACATTACTTCGTTAATTCTTTCTTTTTTTTTTCATACATTTTTCTGCAAAATATTCAATCTAAGCAGCGCAATATATTCTTAAATTGAAAGAAAAAAGCAAACTCGAATTTATTGGAAATAAGTTGATAAATTTTAGTGATAATTACTGCTAAAAAACTATTTTAGCTGATCCATCATCTGAACCAATTTGTGATCTGAATGTTGATTTTGGTGAAAATGTTGCTATTGCATATGGTCCATGGGCTGAAGCATGTCGAGTTGCTTTTGTCAACTACTTTTTTCCAGCAGATTTCACTGATGCTACACCGACGTACGTTCAAACATAACAATTTCTTCAATTTTATGCTCATTCTATCTTGTGGAAATACTTTAAATATTACTTACTAAAATCTCATAAGATAGGATATATTTATGCAAAATTAAACACACATGCTTCATGTTACCTAATATTTTTACCTTCTAACTTCCTGATATTTTATCATTAAAAACCTAAAAAAAAAAAATTTTTAACTTTACCATCAAATCTAAATATTATCCAGCATAAATCATTCTCAGTGAATTACCAAAAAGCAATGAGCGCAAAATACCATTGATAATGGATATTACATTGACGATGAGTGGTAGAACAACGATCAATTTGTGGTTTATGCGACATGATGAATTAAATACTGTGGCTGTAATCATCAAAAATGGCTTTTCAATAAAAGTATGTTGGGATTAGTAATGAAATTAGGAGACATTTGTCCAATTATCTCTAATTAGAAGAGGACATTTTCTCAATAAACTAAGGGTAGATGTTAGTTAGTTTAGATCAGCTGATTCAAACTAATCAGATTTATCAAATGATCAGGCAGAATAATTTAACAACTGATATTTTGGATAGTTTCCGACAAATTTTTTGCTTGCTAATAACCACATATGGTTAAAGTAGTGTTTTGAATGGAATTTGACTTAGAATGAAATTAAATATAAAATAATATGCAACATTGAAATCTATTGAAGTTCTAAGTTAATTAAGATTCTAAGCCAAATTTTTTTATACCAACAAATCAATAACGCTAATAATTGAAATAAATTATTTCACTTTTTCTTCAATATTACATATTAAATTAAAGATGGAAAATCCATTGGTAATCGCTGAAGAAGGATATAAAACGATGATACAATTCAACATGAAAGATGTACAGTTTCTGCCAACTTCTGGATTTCGGAAATTAATTTCATATGAAGAATTGACTATGGAGTGCAATATATATAATCCAAAACAATACGGGCAGCATCAAAAATGTGAAATTTTGATGAAAATGAATCGAGCTACAACGTGGTGCGTGTGGGAACATGTTGTATTCATGCAGGTATTCGTCCTAATATACTTGAATTCTCTATAAGTTTAAAATTTGAATTTATTTAATATTTGTTTTAAAAGAAGGAAAAAGCGGATGAATCTTATACAGGATTTTGTAAGTGAAGTTTCGGCATATTATACGGAAGACTTGGCGCGATTTGTACCACAAATTTGGAACTGTCGGATAGAATTCACTAATGCAAAATTTATTTTTGTTACAAACGACAAAAATTGGGTGGATGCAAGGTATATTATCATTTTACCTGCATCAATATTAGTAACAACAACTAACAATAATAATACTGAATGCTTCGGTTTCGAAGTAAAAGGAGAAATTCCATAATCATATTTACTATGAAAATTTTAAACTGAATATTAAATACCTCCTAACGATATTACCTCTTAATATCGCAGTTCCCGGAAATTCACTCCGATCGAAATAACGTAGAAACTTAGAACCATTTTTTGTCAAACCTGTTTCTCTTTTCTCCCTGTCTTCATCTCTCTTTTTCTTCCTCTTTCCCTCTCCCTCTCTCTTCACCTCTCTCTGAGCTATATTGAGGTGTTGAATAATGGATATCTGTAAGAGATATTTGGCATTAAATCTAACATTTGCTTAGCAAATATAACCCTCTATAAATTCCCGAAGTTTGGTTGCTTAATAGTTCAAACTATTTTGTTATGTATCCAAAATACATAATTCATTTAAAAAATAATTTTCGAATAGTTAATTTAAAATTAACTATTTTTAAATTTAGAAATCTTTTTGAATAAAACTTACTTTTCACGAATGCTTTAGCAATCCATCGAATAATTTTCTGATTGCTCTTGTTGCAAAACGATTTGCAATCAATTGCAATTTGAATAAGACTGATTTTTGTCCACCAATTTGCTGCTGTAAATCTGTAATGGTTGCCAGTGAAGCGGTTGCTATCAAATTTCATATACCTCAACGAAGTACCTTATCACCAGTAATACATACTCTTTATGATAATTCATTTCATTCTGTAAAACATTCAAGTATTTATGTATCAACAGCACTCGATATCGATGGGGTAACTTTTATCAATTTATGGTTGAAAAATTTTGCTATTAGTCAAAATTTATTCTTTTTATAACTTAATTTAATCGTTGTAATATTATTCTTGCATAAATAATAAAACATTATAAATTTAACTTCTAAAATAGTTCAGTGAAGTTCTCTTAGTAACAAAGTAAATATAATTTGAAATTTTGAAAAAGTTCGAAGATTGATCGAAACCATTTTGGAAAATAAGATGCAATTACATCATTTTTCTCATTTTATTCTTTTTTTTTCCAAAAAATGTAGCTAATCTTTTTTTGGTTTCTTTTATTCGAAGTAAGTTTTAGGACTTTTAAAAAATTAAATTTTAAAATATTTATTTCAGGATTGGTTAGATTTTTTACGCACTCGACAGATTACATTTACATATGATTATACGTGGCATCCGATATATTCCCCATATCAAAGCGATTTACCAACACGAATTAAAATAACTACAACCCGATATCCGGCACATCCGTTTGAATTAGAACCTGATTCTGCGCAAATAGAAGTAAGTTACTGTAGAAACATATTATGTCATTTCGACATCTAATTCTTTTATTCCATGAAATATTTTAAAATAATTGTATGATCATAAAATAAGCAAACATTGATGATCACTTCAGATTGTTATTCAGTCACCGGAATTGTTCCTTTCCGGTTTTGCCTTATGGATTATCAAAAATTATATTAATGACTACTTCGGCACATATAGTCAGGTTAGGTTTTGCTTCTTGTATTTCAAAATTTTTAAATTAAATCAGTATAACGATTATGTTGCATGAAAATTTTGAAGGGAGACAAAAAGTTCAAAGATATGTTTTATTTCTTTCAAATTCAAATTTATCAGTTTCAAAATTATATAATTCCACAATTCGTCATAATTTTAAAAGACAATGAATAAATTTTCCAAGTGCAAGAGAATCAGTTTCAAATGTCAAAATAATCAATTTTAATTATATTCCAAATTTTTATTTCCCTCATTTATTCGAATGTTTGGCACATTGATTATTTCATTTCATGCTTTTTGCTTTTTGTTTGTGAAATTCCCTAAAAAAGTATTGTTTTACCATAAATTTGCATAAAATTACAGCAACAATCAGACATGGATTCGTATCATGCCCATGCATTACCTTCTAGAAGACTTTACGGTGACATAAAACACGAAGTTGAAAAGTATCGACCGTTGAATATGAAATTAAGTATTCGATTTCAAAATGTTCATGGACATTGCCTAACTCATACTATCAAAACAACGGGTGAAAATCCTGGTAATTCTTTGTTGTTATCTACAAATTTAATAATTTTTCGATGTATCCAAATTTAATTGCAACATTTAATATATTATTTTATTGCAGATACGTGTCCAACAATGAAAACTGATATTATAGTCGTAGAAATTGTACGAGAAACTCGTGATTTAAGATTTCAAGTACGTAGTTTCAATTTATTAAATTCCAAATTTTAACTTCGTTTTCGCCAACATCATCTCTTGTAGGAAAAATTTTCCGATTCATGAATTTTTACAAACTTGTAAATATCCAGAAGTTCACGGAGAAAAAAGCATAACTTAAATTTTCATATTATTCAAAACCAATATTGATGCATATCCTATTAATAACTACTTCAGTTTATCAAACTAATATTTTTTACCAAATTGTACCAAATATTTCAACGATTAGTTGAATTTTATCCCTATTATTTCTAAAAAAAGGAAAATATCTCGCATATGAATAGTGACAAAAAAACTGGAAGTTTTCAGGTGTTTATTGCTGGATTGCAAATACTCTTCCGGAAATCGGAATCACTCAAAAAAGTACAAAGTGGTTTTATATCGATTGATCGGATTGCTATACGCATGCATTCGTTTTCATCTGAATTGCATATTCCATGGGATGCAGGTGTTGTTGAATATGCAAGTGCATTGGAAATAATTATCGGTGAAATTGCAGCTAAAATTGATCCAACACAAGTAAATATTATTTATTTATATCTTAAATTGATTAATTTAATTTAATTATCAATTTTGAACTGCCAAAAATTCCAAGATGTTGGGAAGATTACCGCAATTCAATCATTTTTTTTCTGTATAATTTTTAAATTATCTTTTAATTGAATAGCTTTTACATAGGATTAGGGAAATAACAGCAATTATATCATCAAATCATTACAAAATAACGGCTAAAATTAGAATAATCGGAATTAAAGTAAATGTAATAGTTTTCTTAAACTCTAAAATAGTAACTTTTTTTAAATGTGTATGGTAAAGCATACCTTACGTATTTAAACAATAACGTTTCAAATCATATTTATGAATTTTGAAATAAATTTTGTAAAATTAAAATAGGTTTCATTACAGTTAGTATGTCTTACACAAATGTTAGAAGGTTTTTTGCTATTAGCTACAGCAGTTGACGAAGAACTTCTGGTACCGGAAATGTTAGTTTGCATGTTTCATTTCTTACGTTTTCTTCAAATTTTTAATTATATAAACTCATTATCTTTTTCAATAGAAAAAAAGGTGATAAATTTTCAAAAACAGAAAAAAATTTTAAAATTTTACGGAACTTAAGAAATAATTCCTTGATAAATTACAATGAATAGGCCATAATTTCCATCTATAATACTAGCTCGGTATCATTTTCTTATTTTAGAAGACCAACCATATAGGGTTAAATTCTATGCTTTATATCAATTCTTTGAAAAAGTGTTAAGCAAGAAATATAATCCATCAGTATCTTTTAAAATGAAAATTTTGAAACTTTGCCGGTTCGGTTTTTACTCTACAGAAGTTTTAAGGATGGTGAGATATTAACTTTTCTTCAACTTTATTGTAAATCTACAATTTCCACTCGAGCTATCTTTAAAATCGTTCGATCTATTTCAATCACATTCGAATATTTTCTCACATTGTTTGATCAATATATAATTATGTCATTAATTACTCCAATTGTTTCTTGCATATTTTTCTTTTTTACCACCTTCATTTAATTAGAACTAAAAAAATAAATATCAATTTTGATTATTTCTTTAAAACTGAGTTATCTTCTGTTTCCGAATTTTTGAATTCACTTAATCATCCGAAGAAATCTCCCGGGATACATTAAGTATTAGGTAATTTTTTTAATGCTTTTCAACAGCATCAATACAGTATCTGATACAGTAAATGTGAGATATGATGCAATATTTCTGTTATCGGCTGACACGATTCATGTTAAAAATCAACAGGCAGTCTATCGAAATGTGCATTTAGAAGGGGAAAAAAAAAGAAGAACTAAACAATCCTATCACTTTTTCTCTTCTGTTTTGAATATTTCTTAAATTATTATTTATATTTTTTGTGTGGTAAACATTAGTACGTGAAGCTTCGCTACGTAAGGGCGTGTATGCCGCAATATGCAAGTATGGTAACAAAACATAATGAATTTATGAATTATTCAAGTAATCGTTTTAACAGAAGAGGAAGGCATTATTATCCAATTTAGAGCATTTTTTCCATTTTCTTCCAATTTCAGGTATGATTTATGTCAACATATGAATGATGTGCGCACTTGTCCATATTCAAATCTTGAATTGATCGGTTTGAAAAATCGCTCTCAGAATTGTGAATGTTCTAAAAATGTTCGGTTTTTTTCACTCTTTTTTTGATATTTAAATATAGAAATTTTAATTCAAATTCATAATTACCTTACTAATGACTGTTTACATCTAAGAATTGTGCTAACTCTTTCAAAGAATCTAACATTTTAATCGAAAGCTGTCACACTCATTGCTAAAGATTCCAAATGTTTCTGATATGAGATATCACAACTTGAAAAAAAAAAACAAAAAACTTTTAATATTTAAAAATATTTCTATCGGTAGATTAAATATGTAATAAATTAGCTAAAACAAGAATAAATTAATCAAATCATTGCTATTTTTCACATCTCACATAATAAAATATGCTGTTTTCAAATATTTAAAT
The DNA here is from genome assembly GCA_013365325.1 of Dipetalonema caudispina. Taxonomy (NCBI): domain Eukaryota; kingdom Metazoa; phylum Nematoda; class Chromadorea; order Rhabditida; family Onchocercidae; genus Dipetalonema; species Dipetalonema caudispina. The sequence continues at coordinate 89,520 of JABVXV010000155.1, forward strand.
ATCAAATATAATGCTTATCATCACTTTATTAATTGACCATTACCGTGTTATTTTAATAGGATTATAAAATACACTGCTTACATGGAAACAAAAAGAAAAATATTTATTGCTTTTTTTTAAGTTAAAATATATTTTGATTCGTGTTGGTATCGATTTGATAAATATTATCATCATGGAAGATATCGCAATGATGTGCATATCAATGGAACCATTTCGGATATGTACCTGTAATTGTCATGAATTCTCCTTTTGCTCAAGTTTTCTACTTGGAATCCTTCAGGTGAATACCTATTTTATTATCTAAATGATCAAAATTTACAAATTCAAATAATTCATCGGCAACTAAAATAATGGGAATATTCATCATACAATAATATAAGTAAGTTAGCAGCAAATTTTAGGAAAATGATAAGATTTTACGACAATTTTTGTTTTTTTTCCTTTCTTTTTTTTTTTTAGTTAGATCTCAAACAGTTTATCAAATGTTCAATGAATAATGAAAATGATGATGAATGGCTTGAATGTGGATCAATTTATTTTCAAGATATTGAATTTGAAATTCGGTTACCATTCTCATCGAAAAATTTGTATCTTATGGTTGAACGGAAAAAGTTTCTGATGTTGCACGACGAATATACGAAACGGTTCATTATAAAGCCAATTAATGAGCTAGACGGACAAAAAAAAAAAAAAAAAAAAAGTTGATGGAGTGGAAAAAAAAATCAATGATTTTTTTTTTTTTTTAGCTAGAGAAGATCATCTTTCTTACCTTTTTTACTCTTAGCGTGACCTTTCACCCTCATTAGCCTTTTATAATGCATTCCTGTAATCATCATTGCCTACAAATTTCTTTCACATAATCAGAAGAAGAGCGTAGTAAAGTTATAATTTTTAGAAACAGATTGCAATCTTCTTTTTAATATAATTAAATTTTGTTAAACTTTCTATATTTTTTTCTTTAAATCATTAAATGCTCTTTCTTCCCTTTTGTCTCACTAAAGAACGGAATGTTCATGCAACTTTTCGAAATGCATTTTTCTCGATTTGCAAATCTTCTAGGCTGTATTTTTTATGGCTCAATGAGGCTAAATGTGGTTGCTACGGAAGTTTTGCATTTTTTGGCGAGGATGATTGGAGGTAACAGGAAAAATTTTTTTTTCAACATAAAAACATAATTGATATATTTGTAACATAGAATGAGTAATTATTCATCTATAATTATTAATTGTATGAATTTTGCAATCATAAGATATTAGTGAGTTTTGTGACGAAGTAAGACATGCAAGAAATATGTGTCAGAATTTAGGTAATTGTTTGTCAGCTAGAATTATTGTTAGCATAAGATTTTAGGTTATTGTTGCAAGGAAAATAAATTCTTGCATTGTAACATTGTCGTAATTTATTAATTCATTCATTCAATGGAATAATTAATAAGAAATTTTTTTTTTCTTTTTTTTTTTTGTTATCTATGTCGTAAAACAAGAAATCAAATAAAGTAAAAATTCATACTGCTAATTCACTTATTTAATTCGAGTTCTTATTCCAATTTAAATCACATTCATGATTGTACTTCATATAGCATTCAATTGATATGATCACATTTATCACATTTACTATAATTGATATTTTCGAAAATGCTAAAAATTCATTCATTTTGTAGTGGTTGTATTTTTATGGCTGATTTTACGCAAAAACTTGCTCGACCACAAATAAATAATGAACCTAAACAACCTGGTTTTGGTCAGAGCATCATACATTCATCCACCAAGTACGTTTAAAATTTTCATTTTACCTCTTTGATTGCTTAAATCCGATTTGAATTTTTCATATACATAATTTTTTAAGGTTATTCGATGAAGACAATCCCAGCATTATTACCTTTTCTAGCGAACATAAGGTACTTCCATAATTTGCAATAAATTTCGTATCTTCAAAATTTAGATCATACATGAAGTTATTTTTATGCAGTACATGTAACGTTTAACGTGTATCATGTTGTAGTACGTTTGACATGCATATCAATTTGTCTTTTGTATGATTATTGAACGTGTAGCAATATTTTATGGCAAGTAATTATCAGATGTTAATATGGAAATGATACTGGCAGAATATAGTTAAAAAGAAGTTATAAAAGGAATGAAATATTAAAACTATTGAAAGAATAGATATTAGTGATTCAAACTAATAATGATCTGGACAAATTGAACAGAATCACAAAAGATCAACCAAGACTGAATAACTCGAATTGTTGATTTTCTAATTCAACATGAATATGTTAACCAAAAAGTTCTTGTCATAGGCCCTGATCAGGGTTTCATGATCATGAGGTCGAAAGGTTATTGAAGTTATATGAACAAATAGTTCCACTTGTTCTTCTTTTACTTCCTAGTCTTTTACTGCATTATGGAATGGATTTGTATAGTTCTAAAGTTAACATTCATTTTCAGGATAGTTTAGGCTGAATTTCGAAACATCCATTTAAAAATTTCATGTTTTGCAGAAATCGCGCACAACAATTTATCCCGACAATTCTGATACATATCAGGAAATTATAAAGTCTATGAGCATCTCGGGAACTCTTCTCGATGCTTACCATAATTTTTTGAATGTATATCAAATACAATGCAAGGATACCAATACAACAAATATATCCGATCGATTTAAATTGGTAGATACATTTAATCATGTAAAGATTATGCTTTCAGTTAATGTAACATATATTTTGACAATAGCATAACGTATATTAGCTATGTTGAAATTTCAGGTTTCCGTAATCAGTTTCCGTCAAGCGATTTTATTTTTGCTTAATAGTTTATCGATAATATGATATTAGTTAAGACTTGATGGTTTTTTTTTTTCTGCAAATTATTAAGTGTAAAATATTTTATATAATTGAAGTTTTATCAAGATTTATTGGTTGAAAATTAATATTTAATGAAATAACTGATTAATAAATGGTATTGATCAAATATATTTGTAGATTCGAAATGGCATCAATAATTTACATTTAAATGATATAAGAGTAGAAGGTCAAAGCAAGGAGAATATTTCGTCAAAACAAGAACTGTTACAACCAATGCGTACGTATGATATACAAAAGATATCATATGATCAACGACCTATTGATTGGGGCATTGACCCTAAAGCTATTTACGGATGGGGGAATATTTCTTCAATAACAAAGGTTTTCATTTATTTATTTCTTTAGTAATTATATTTTTTGATGATAACATTCGTATTTTAAAGATAATTTTAATGTTTTTAATTTTATCTGCAGTACTGTCTACAGTATTAAACTTTTACAAAATATTTTTTTATATTTCTTATTATTATTACTCCTTACTATTATTATTATTGTTATTATTATTATTATTATTATTATTATTGTTATTATTATTATTATTGTTACTAATATTATTATCATTATCATTACAACCATTATTATTACTACTACTGTTATCATTATTATTATTTACTATCAACCTATTGAAATATTCACAAGTACTTCAAAATTGTTTATTTACCAACACCGAAATAGATCTTTCTTACACCACTGAGTGTCGAAGTTATACGACGACTTACGGAACGAGCGGAAAAGATGCTAACAGCAATTAATCCAATTTCGGTAGTACAACATACCTATGCTTCATGTGCTTTCAAATGTCATAAGCAACCGATCACCGAAAAAAATGTTGTTGTACCGGGTAAATTAAGCTTTTCATTTGTTGTATCAAAATATTGCTCATTCAATTCCAGTTTTGATTTCAAATTTAAACTTATCCCTATCACTTGAAAAATCATTTCCATCACTTCAATCATATTAAATGCCACAAAAGCTTCCTACGATTACCGATAACATATTTCAGATTCATTAGTACCTGAAGTGAGTGCTCATTTTGGTCTACCACCTCTTTACGTTACATTTTTCCAAGGAGCTATTATTGATGATGAGATGCTAAGAGGTAGTAAAGATGAAGATTATTCCACCCGCTCTACCGCGGTACATTGTTCAGTTATGACGATTTATGGACAGGGATGTTATTTGAATATTTTCTCAAATAATCCAAATGTGAGTGATCGTAACAATAACTTTTGATTTAGTTTTTCTTCACTTAATTTTCAACTCAAAACAAAAAAAAAAAGGGAAGAAAACCTGAACTAAAATAAGTAAACGTTCAATGATTGTTAAAATCAATGATTGTTAAAATTTTTTCATCTGTTTTTTTTACGAAAGAATAATTTTTCTGTTTTTTTTTTTTTTTTTTTTCAAATTAATCAGTGATGCAAAAGTGAATTATTTCGTAAAAATAGAAAATTAGGCAAAATATTAACATATTTCTGCTGATAAATATAGGATATGCAAATAATATGCTTTGATGCACATACGCTTTATCATGCCCAATTTGCAAAAATTGTTTATATGAGAGAAAGTAAGCCTTCGATCGATAATTGGCAAACAAATTTTTTAACAAATTGGCAGAAATTGGATATATCAAAAAGATTACGACATAGCAATTTAATCATTCTTAGTGGTATAATGCTATTTTATCATATTTTTCTCTTATTATTACTAATTAGTGTTTAATTAAAAAAAAAAACAACGCATATGTGTATTTAAATTTTTTTTTCTAAATCGATGTTTCGGCATTTTGGAATGTGTAAGACAGATAACAGAAGGTATTTTTATCCTTTATCAGATGTGCCATCTGATAAAGGATAAAAATAATCGTTTGTAAATTAATAATTATGTCGAATATCACGATTATCACCATCATTATTCATTGCTATCATTTATAATTTTTGAATATCAGAAAATTTTGAGCATATTAACAAATCATCCTTCAACATTGTACACAGCTATTGACAAGACGTTAAGGTTATCTAATTCAGAAAATATAGAAAGTGATACTGAATAATGATAATGATAACGGTGTTGATCATAATAATTGTTGCTGTGAAATCACGATTTTTTACATTCTCAATGAATTCAATGAATAAAAATAGTTTGCTAGAGGGAATAAATTTTATTTCATTATCAAATTAAATGAAAAATTATTCGGAATTCAAATTTTCCTTTCCATCTTTCCTTTTCTCTCTTTCTTACACAATTATAATCTGTATATTTTATTACAGAGTTAAATGTGCCAAATATTCTTCTGAGAGGATTTATCAATCGTCGAAATTTGTTGCATTTAATTAACGGTAGTGAAATTATCATTCGTACCGGCGAGCCACGCTTAAGGATTTCTTCCGGTAGTGAATATTGCGATAAACAAAGGTTCCAAATTAACTTTTCAATTTTGTTTTTTTTTGTGGAAGCGTTAAAAACTATTAAGTAAATAAACAAATAGATAAACAAATCATGCAATAATAATGATAATTTAGCTTTGTATTACAACAAAACTATTTTATATTCAAGAAAGATATTTTTTGTACTTTACAAAAGTATAAACGTGATATTACACTTGTGTTTTAGTTAATTCCATTAAAATTAAATATGATAAGATATGAGAATTTTAGTGATTCATTGTCAATTTTAAATAAAATTGAAGAATTTTTCCTTGTACTTTAGCGATGTGACATTACTACAATTAGCAGTAACGTCATCGCTGATATCTTGGCTTCATGTGATATATCAATTTCAACAATCTATTCATCATACATTAGTGAAATACGATGAATGGCTTGATTTATGCATGTGTAAAGCATTGAGTGAAGCATTGGATTTACGCGATGATTTGGTTAAAATTTCATATTTTGTGATTTAAAATCTAAAATTTTGCAGAAATTATTTCAAACAAAATCGTCTAAATGATGAATTATCTATTCAAGGTTTGCATAAAAGCACATTTCAAAATTTTGAAATGAAAATAAAATTTTTTTTTCCCATTTTAATATGTTATTATTTGTTTCTCAAATAATCTGAGATATAATTTACCTTTCATCTCAGATTTTAACAGTATGTCAAAATTCACTGAATGAAGTAAAACGATATGCAATAGTAATGAGTACATGTGCAAGTTGCAAGTTAATGCTTTTCTTACTACATTGCTCAATGCAAAAGGATGAAACTAAGCGATATAATTATTGGAAGGATCGATCACTATCATTAGAATCTTTTATTGCATCAAAATCGGACCGGAAATGTGCTTTAGTTGCATTATTGAATTCATGGAAAGAATTACTTGAACCGCATATTAAGGTTAATTAATGCGTTAACAGTAAGATTAATTGAAGAAGGATAGATGAAGGAATGTCTAAATCAATGAATTTCATCAATCCTGATAGATTATCCAATAAAGAAGATGCAGTTGCAATACATTTGCATAAAATAATTAAATCTTCTGATAATACCTATCTCAAATTCCAAAATTATAACTTAAGATTATCAATTAATAAGTTGAACTGATAATGTATACTATTGTGATTGTATGGTTTACTGAATATTTTTGATCGGAAAACCTTAACTTTGGATTATATAATTATTGCACATTAGTTTATATGACTAATTCTAACTTATTTTCAGTTCAATTTTAGTTCGTATTGTGGTTTTTCTTATTAGTTTACTTTTTATATCCCATAGCTATCGTTAAATAGTTAAATTTAGTTTTAATTTTAGGTTACTGATTTGTTGACAGCTAAGAAATATTCTCGTGGTTTATTACCAGAAAATATCAAATCGATGTTAGAAGCATTACAAATTACTGGTGAAGATGGTATCACAACAGAACGAACTACAGGATCACTTTCGATATCTGGTCTCACAGCAAATTCGATTGTTGGAGGTGGTATTAGAGTAGGTACAGGTATAAAAATCATCACAAAATTTATTTTTTAAAGAACAAACAATCTTGAAAATTCATTTTTTTTTTTTTAATAATATCATGCTACAAAAAAAAGTTACATTTTTTTTAGGGATAACTGAAAATTTCACAATGAAACAATTTGATATCTTACCACTTGTATTTTTTTGGCCCTTATTCAAGGTAAATTTTAAATTTAACTATAAATTTCTTCAAGCAGTCAGGAGAATACATAATTATAAGGGATAGAAATAACACATCCATCATTATTGTTTTTGTTTTCGATCACTTATCTTGGGATAAATTTTGGTTGTTTTGCAGAATTATCGCTTAGATACAAATATGCTATTCAAATTACTTCTTAAAAAACTTCATTTTTCATTTAAATTTATGATTGGAGAATTTAAGGTTTGTAATTTAATCATTTCTTTCCTTCTTTTTTGCTTGAATGAAATATGCCATTGTGATATTTGGCAAGAAAAAAAAGAGCTACGATTGTTCGACTGGACAAGTATAGATATAGTGAAGGATAAATTTGAAAGAAAATATAATATAATAAAAAATTGAAATAATTCATAATAGGTCAGAATTAAAAATTCAAATAATTTGTATTAAAATTAAAATGATTCATGAAATAATTCATATTTAGTATTATCTTACTGCAAGTTAAATAGGATTTAAATTAGAGTTAACTTAAAAACTCAAATATTAATATCAAGAGGAAAAAGAATGTTATTCATATCAAGTTGATTCATTCATCCAAAAAAAGTGGTATGAAACTGAACAATACTTCTGAATCGAATTAAATGTTTTTGTTGATTTTTAAAGTTCATCACGATGAATCAAAATTTCACTTTCAATACAAACATTTATCAATTATAATGCTGTCAAGTGTTATTTTTATAATAAAATTTGTAACTGAGAATTTATCAATTTATTTATGACGATTACAAATCCATAAAGTGCTTGTTTGAAATTCATTTCTCAAAAATTTCATACATTTTCATGAAGAAGCAAAGTTTTGCAGACATACTTAGTTCAATCGAGAAGAAACAAAAATCAAATTGCTCAACAGCAATCATTTTTATTTTTACTTTTGGATACAATAACTTTTGATGCTACATTTACTTACAATGTTGTAATGGATAATCAACAACTTAATGCAACAAAGTAAATCTTTCATCTAATTTTATAAAAAAACAAAAGAAAGAATTTTATTCATACAACGCTGTGTCTCAGAATTATTTATTAATTTTATTTCGAGAAGTGTTGATCAGAAGCATAAAATAACAAAAAATGTACTTCATTTTTGAAGTACTAATTGATCAAAGAACTACGTTAATAATTTAGGAATTGATCGAACAGTTTAGCTAATAATTTTGGATTAATTTGAAATAACAAACAATTTAGTTAACAATTTAAAATTACACTAAAGTAATTTAGTAAAAATAAAAAAAAAAAAAATAATTAACGAGTAAATTGAGACGTATGTATAAGAAATTAGTCGTGATTGATGATTTATTTAAAATCCAATTAACGTTTTACGTATAGTATTAATGCTGAACATATTCAAACAATTTTTCCAATTGAAATTTGCTAAATAATTAAAGTAAATCTCATAAATTAATTATACTACTGTACTACCCAATTATTGCTACTTGTATATCTGATTAAATATCATTTATTTTTCTAACACTATAATTCGTTGAAAAGTTTACATCATCGAAACGCTTCAGTAATCTATCCGTGAATACAGTAACTTAAATATTTTAACTTGATATACAACTAGCAATAACTGGGTAGTACAGTAGCGTAATTAAATTGTGATTCTTAGGATTTAAAAAGTATTACTAAATTCATCGATTATGACGATTTAAACAGACCACTAATTAAAAGTTAGTTAAAGTTATTATAAGTTTTGCCTAGCATATTATTTATTCCGTAAAAATTGAATAAATCCGGAATGAAATAACAGAAATATTCGTTGCAATTTTCCTCTATTTTTGATCAAATTTATCAACTTCATTTTACACTTCCGATCATTTTACAGAGCATTTCTAATAATAAACGTGGAAACGCTTTTCCCACGAATTGAAATATTTTGCACGCAAACAGTTTTGCATTTGCTAGGCGAATTATTACAAAGTATTGCATACTGTATGGCTGATACAGCTACCGTAACATCAATGATTTATTTGGATGACACACAAAATTCTGTCAGTAAACCAAATGAATCAATTATCGTAGAAGATGGAGGTGGAAAGGAACAAAAATGGATTCTTACAATGTTACATTTGTTTCATAGATACAAAATGAATATGTTTGTTTTATTATTTTCATTTACTTCAATTAATTTTAAATTAATTTATAAGTAAAAAATAATGTTAAAGCAATTTTTTGACGTTGAAGTCATTAGCTTTGGCAATCTTTCGTCAGACTTCGATAATTCTTAATTCTTGATTTTATCCTTAAATAACTTTCCAACATTCTAATCATCGTATTTTGATAACACAAACAAATATTTTTGCTAATTTGTCCTTTATATGTTCTATTAATTTCTTCCATTATAATTTTTGTTTTTCAAGATTTCGAATTTTATGCTAATAAGGAAATACTCAGTTCTGATCTTTTGAATAATCTATTTATAAAAACAAATTATCCGTTTTTTTTCGACGGTTAACTTTTATGGCTTCTCTTAAATAATCATCGTTTCCAATCATATATTCCATCGTTTTATTGAAATCGAGCAACAAACATCTATAGACTATAATGAGAAATGAAAAAATTTATGGGATGCAAAAGGATAATTTTAAAATATCGATTTATCATATTTACAGGCTTATGACTAGAGAACAAAAACCCGACACTGCAGAATTTTCGATTACAATTAATAATAATATTGTTATTTCGGCAGTTAAATTTGAATCAAAAATTATGCATCTTATCCTAATGCTGAGAATTTTCAACAGCAAGGTATGATTAGCTAGATTTATTGGCATAGTCAGATAATCGTATCGTTTCGTAATATCCTACGTCAAATACGTCTGATACGTTCGTGCAGCGTATTCCTTAACATACTTTTAGTATAACCCGGCATTTTCCCTAAATCATTGAATGCTATATGAATTATTTTTTACTATCAGTCTCCAAAGACATACATACTACTTTCAAACTCTCTTAAATAATAAATGCTCATCAACTTATTAATTTAAAATACGTCAAAACATGTAAGTTATAATTGAAATTTAGAAAAAAGAGTTAATTAATCAAAAAATTTGAAAAACGAATGATTAAATTTGATGAATTGTTCGTTGCAGATACGTCATAGCAACATATATTTTGTGGATAATCCAAAAAAAGCAGCTTATGAGGTTACATTTGTAATTCAAGATATTAAAATGATGGTTACCGAGAAGGGAATACCTGATATAAATGCCATATTTCGTGGTTTACTCACTACGGTCATTGGTATTCATCGAAGGTTTGCTCACATTTTGTTTAATCGAAATTTAGCCAAGCTTAAATCTTTTTTTTTCTCTAAATACTTTGTTTTTCATTTGTCTCTTACAAAATTAAAGAAATGAATCTCTGGGAGAGATCATACACTTATGGTTTAATTAAAAGTGACAAGAAAAGCATAATAAAAAATAAATCTTTCTTTTCGCTTTGCAGACTTATTCAAATTCAACAATTGATAGGAATATTGTTTAAAAAAAAAAATTCGAATTTGAAAGCATGCATTGCAAGCATTGCATGCATGGAAATGCGTGCATAAACCAAAAAAAAAAAAAAAAAACTGAATGCTTAGAGTATATGAAGCGAATAATTTGCAAAATTCTGTTCGTTTATCTGTGGAAAACATGCGATTAAATTACATCATTGGAAGTTCATTTCTGATAAAAGCAGAAGATCAGAATGATGGTGATAACGCTGAAGAAGATAGGGAAGAAAATTTACCTGTAGTAAGTTTAATTAATCCATAATGATCATTTTCAGTTACTTCTTTTTGTTTCGAATATTTACATAATGAATTATTAATATAAAGCAATAATTAATCTACCTTTTCATAGATTTATAAAATTTCATACTGATATTTCAAAATATACGATAAATCACTCAATTAATTTGATAGTTGGATGAGTAAAAAATAAATTTTTGGATAAAATTTCATAATAAATTGTTCTAAATATCAAATAAGCAAAATATATCCATCCATCTGTAAACTTCTAATTAACAGACTTTTTCGCGTTTGCTATTTTCTCGTCCTGTTATTAATTACGTGGTAGAGAGGTGAAATTTATTATGACATTTTTTTATGATATAATTTTCGTTTTATTAACTTACCTTTTTTTTCTTTTTTCACAAATCGAATTGAAATTGTTATATTATTAGTTCATAAAAATTTCTGCCACATTTTAAAATCTATCTCAAAAGTATTTCTCAAAAAGTTAATTTAAATTTTTTGTTACCATCATATATTGGTTAGAAATAATCATCAATAATGTTAAAATTGAGATTAAATTTCAAAAACGTTACAAAGAAAGTTACTTTTTGTACAAGGTTATATCATACCTCAAAAATTGATTTAAATTCTTTAATACATTAGCATCAAACTTTTGAACCGTGTAATACATTGCCTTTTGTCAACGAATTATAAATTTCTGTTGTAGTCATTATCAGATGAACATCAGCCGATAAAAGAAAATCAACAAACAACTCAATTTAACTTTGATATCAAAATATTATATGGTGAAATGAATGCTAAAATTTCGTCAAGTGTTGCGGCAAAATATAATTTCAAAAATACGCATTGTTTTGGGATTTTGTAAGCATATCCTTTTTTGAATATTTCATTTATTTGTTCCAATATTCCTTTTTATTATGTCCAAATAGTTTCTCTCATATGTTAGAATTTTTGAGTGGAAAAATATGGATGGAATTTGAAATCAAAAGGTAAGTTTTTTGAACCAAATTATTATATAATGTAAATTATACTTTTGTCAAATGGAAATATAAATCGCAAATGTAAATTTTTGATTGTGTAACCTTTGGTTTAATTAAAAATTTTTTCTTTTCATTGCTTTGTAGTACTATTCAATTCGTATTGGTTAGCCTTCTTCAGTAGTAATGGTAGTTATTTCATGAGATTTCGAAATTTATAGTAATAATTTTATATTTTTTATTTAAAGAAAAAATTTTAACCTTTTTTACAACAACTAATTGTTGTAATTAATTATTATATATATTATAATTAATTCAATTATGCATAGTTTTAAGCTAAGCTTAAAAATTTGTTTTAGTCCAAAAAAAGGTACAGTATCGATTGAAAATCATCTCATCACATATACATCATTTTATTCAAAAAAATTACCAAAATGGATACGATTAGGAAGTTTTTCGATTAAATTACCATCATTACTCATTGTATATGAGAAGTGTACAATAAATGAAAATGAAATTATCCGAATGGGTAATGAAGAAATTGTATGTACCAATGAATCATATGCTAATATTATTATCACTATTGGTGAGTGAATTTCTGATAAAGATATCACTTTTAATAAGATGTTAATATAAAAGGAAAAGAATAAAAGATAGAAAATTTTCATCTGATAAATCTATTATCATCACCATATAGTATGCAAAATTTCCAGATCATTTAAAACTTCCTAACATATCATAATACCATAATACTAAACCAGAAAATAAAATGAAGTAGAAGAATTTAATGATCAAGCAATATTTGATTGTTGTAGGTAAAATTATGTACCTAAACTATAATAGGCTATTATTGTTGCAAATTAAGCTAATCAAATTTATTTAGTGATTAAAAAAAAAAAAAAAAGGAAAAAAATGAATAAGAAAATTATCATTGAATAGATCGAATAATTGGACGATATTCCATTACTGACATTAAATTTCCTGATCAATACAATTATTGTTCAGGAAGTTTGGATCAATCAATAAATACCGATGTATTGAATATGTTATTATATTCACATGAAACAACAATTATGGAAGCTATGCATGTTATGAAAATTATCCGTAATTCAACGACATTCAATCGAAATTTATACAATAATTCACCGTTTCTTTTTCAATTACAGGTTAAATTACCTATCTATTTTTCCTCTTTACAAATTTAATTTTATAAACGAAAAGAATAAGACAATGATGATAGAGGAAAGATTGACGATAAATTGATTATTCCGGAAAGAAATCTCATTTTACTATAATTGATAGATTACTGAAACGTTTCAACGACGTAAACATTGCAACGAATTATACCGCTTAGGAAATTATTTAATTTAATTTGCTAAGAGTATTATTTCACTTTTTATGTTCATCTTTAAATGATAGCATAAATTTTCGTCGATTGGAAATGATTAAACATTTGATTATATCAGTTAATATATTATCTTAGTGCTATGATTATATTTTTGCTAATTTCAGATATACTGTGAAAATGTTTCACCATGGTTAAAGCTAACATTGACTGATACAACCAATACAGCATTTCGTATTACAACAGAAGTCGTCAATATATTCTTTATGGGTCGAAATATCTTAAATAACGAAATTTTCGAGGTTTCATTTTCCTAACTATCAAAAATGAAACTTTTTAATCAAATCTTGAAAAATATTTGATGAAATTGATCAAAGAGAAATTCAATATTATCGTATTTTTCGCTAATGCAATATCCGCTATCATTTGACTTTAAAAAAAAAAAAGAAATGATAATATTTTTAATATGTTGTATTTATTATATTTATATTATGTATATGGCATCTTTAAGTTTACTTATAAAGCTTTTAAAATTGAGCAACGAAAATTACAGAGGCAAATACTGGGTAATATATCGTTTTGTTTGAATTTCAAACTTGGACAAATGATTCGAAACGAAGCATTCCAAGAAGATGAACTACGAGAATTAGCTGATCTCACCACCAATGTTTGTCACTTAGCTTATTTGCTCATTTATTTTTTTTTAGCTAAATTCATCAATATTATCTTTGTGCTTCAATTACTTGTGAAATCAATTATGGTTTATGGTAATTCAAATTCTCATATTTAAATTACATTATCACTTGCTAAATTTAGAAGTGAAATTTTCTAATCATTCACTGAAAATCACGATAATGATACCATTATTGATCAGTTCTAGTTAATATCATTTCTCTAATACCAATTCATATAATCAGTTGTCAAATTTTTCAACTGAAAAATTCCAATTATTCAGGGGGAATTTTGATCATTCAGTATTTAAATTAATTTGCTTTCATCAAATATATCATTTTGTATGCTTTGATATTCAGATGATTCAGGCTTGCATATATAAATGCTATTAAAATAATGTTAATAATAATGAATTTGTAATTAATTCATATAGCAAGACAATAAGCCAATGCTAATTCTTTCATTTAAGGAAAAGAAAATATTTATTAATTTGAGTAAATTATTAGTCTTGAATCTAATGAAAAATCTTGTAATAAACTTAATTTAATAATTCTTTATAGAAAAAGTTGTTTTAAAATTAAAATTTCAAGTGATTCATGCTTATAGACCATAAAACGATAGCGTTAAGGATATTTTTTTATCAGGATTTCGTATATCAATAAGTCTTTCCGGTTATAGAAAGTATTTAAATGTAATAGAAGAAAGATTGATAAGTATTTTAAAAAATAAAATTGAAGATTGACATTAATTTTCTTTTTTTTTCAGTTAATATGTACACTTAAATTCAGTCCTAAAAATGTTCCTGATGCTACCGTCATTTTTTCCCGTACCGTAATTTTATTCAAATTTCCGGCAATCATCAGAGTGTGTAATTAATTATACCATTTCTTCATTTATTGTATTTTATTTCTTAAACATGATCGATTTAGCTTATCTAATTAAGCAAATACAGTAGTTTTCATTCGATTATTAGATGAAAATTGATTTACATGAATATAATCAAATTTATTTTAATTTTTTATTTTGGACAACTTTTTCACTTTTTGGAAATTTAATTGTCATATTTTTCATTTCACTTGAAATTTCTTTCGCACTATTCGCATTTTGCACGATTTGCACTATTCGCAAATTCCTTTTCGTCTCTGCCATTAAAAATTTTCCGTTTTTAGGCGAAAGATATTTTACGAGATTTTAGTCTATCACGCAGTTTTTGGATGAAACAAAAAATGCGTCATACGATGCAAGCAGAAAGCGATTCATCACAGATGACATCACATAGTTCACTTTTAGTACTATTTTGCAGTATTTGGTTAATTGAAAAATAAGAATTTGAAAAGTTATCATAATCCAAAATCCGAAATTTTAATAAAATAATACCAAAAAGGTTATTCGAATAATTCCATAATAAAATGATTTATTTGTATTTATTAAATTTTGAATTGTTTCAATTAAGCTTTACAAATAGTTTAGTTTAGTTGAGGAAAAGTAGCCTAAATCAATTCATGCAAGATATTATGAAATTTAATGCTATATCGATATGAATGAATTAAACAATTTCGTTTCAATGAATGTTTTTTCTTACTAAATTGAGAAATTCCGATATCTTCTGATTTCAGGTTACAGATTCAAATTTGCTTTAATTTTTCAGGAGGTAGCACATGGATTGGTAATGAAGATAACGTTATTGTTTCGTGATCGTACTACGGCATGTATACCACTTTATAGTAACAACTATCGACCATTTACATCTGCCCTTTTATTTGGTCTAAAAGATGCTGAAGCAATGGTTAAATTCGTACGAGGAGCTAAAGCAGAAGCTAAATTTAGCGATTTTAAAATTGTTTTTGTGGAAAATTTTGAACATGTTAGTCTGAAAAAAAAAAAAATCCTACCATTTACATACTTCATGCAAATTTTACGAATAATTAATCAGTTCTTTTAGAATGAATTACTCGAAAACATTGATAAAAGTTGCATTAATAGGAAATTTTCAGCAACCACTCTTAGATCAAATGATTAATAGCTAGGCTTAGGCTTAAATATGACGCAATAACTTCTCATTACTTTATCATACGTAACTTATGTTCTTTTACTGATCACTCTTTTATTCCGTAATTGTTTATAAGAAAGAAACTTAATTGGTCATTCTTTATATCACTGCTTGTTATCAATCTGATAATCATCTGTAGGAGAATAAAGAAAAAAAAACCGCAAAGTGGAAACAAAATGAGAAATCTTAATATAATAGCTAAAATTTCGCTATAATTTTCGCTTTTTTTTTTATTTTGATTCTTAGAAAGATGGAAGAGTTATTATTGTATTTAAGTCTATGGAAGAATCCTGGATTAATGGCCAAGAAGTTACACCAACAAATTTCACATTTTTCCCGCATGGTGTTTGTAAAATTGTTGTGAAATCTTCAAAATCGGAACAATATAAACGAATCGCATCAGTGCAATGCTCAATGAAAGGCCTTATCTTTGATATTGATAGTGTAAGTTGCATTTTCAACCATTTCAAAGAGATGATGAAAAATGTATGCTTCGCCGGGAGTTTTCAATTTTATGCATGAATTTAGCTTAAAAGTATCCTTAGTATTTACTGTTTATTGGATATTAATTTCCAAGCATAATCATGATTTCTTGTGAAATTAAAAAAATTTTTCATTTTATTTAAGACTGGAATTTCAATGTTATTTTAAGAAACTTTTAAAAAATTACAAAAATACCTTAATATTTTGCAGCGTATTGGAAGTATGATTGGTGCGATATGGAATACGTGTGCAACAATTAATGAAGATCAAGATGTGGATGCTAGTGAATATGAACCGATGATTGTAACAAGTGAAGTGGAACGGGATGATGATATTAATCCGAAGAATGAATATGCATCAATTGTTAAACCGGAAAAACGAATTCGTTGGGTTGAACGTAAGGTTGTAAATACTATTGTTTAGTTTTTGAAAAGAAAAAAAATTAAAGTTTTTGATTTATTACATCATTTCTCAATTATTGACAGGTCTGCTTTCGAACTCAAAAAATAAAAAAAAATAAAAAATAAATAACTTTGTCTTTGAATTTTTTTTAAAAGTAAATTCAGCTTAACATTTTTACGAGATGAATGAATAAATTGGTACTAGGAAAATATATATGATACCAACTATCAAATTAAATAGATGAAAAAAAAACTTTTTAAAAGTTTTAAATAGCATTAAGTAAAAAGCATGCATAAGTTTTGAATGAAATTAAACTATTCTGGATCGATTGTTTCGTGGTATTTTTCATGTTCTCTCAATGATTCAATTCAGATATCTCGAATTTATCCCAGTTAACAATAAACATAAAAATGGAAAGAGAATTTAGTAAATGCAACTTTCTTATGCTAAACTCATAAATGAATGCTTTAGTTTTCAATAAATCAGTAAGAATACTGTAATTTTGATAGCCATGTAGTATTTTATCGAATAAAATACAGTACTTCATCAAATAGAAATGTATAAATATTTTTTATGCTATGAAATTTTTATAACCAAAAAAAAAAAAAAAGGAAAGAAGAAATCAAGGATAGTTAAAAAATACAGTTAACATCATAGATAAATCTTTTCATAATATTTTGAATCATTTTATACACCACGTGGACATTTTATTCAAGAAGATCAGAGGTTAAATTGAGAGCTTAATTGGAGCAATCAAACAGAATGATTTTTATAATTAAAATTAAATATCGTGTTCTAATTTCAGAGAATGGATGAAATTCGCCATGTAATTTTAATCAATTTTTTAGGATTGCTCGAAAAAAAAAATTGTTATGTATAAATAGAACAAAAGAAATAATACATTAAATTCATGAAAAATAAATTAAAATTAAACTATCGGCATAAGGAATTATTGCAAAACTAATGGAGATTTTTAGATTTATGAGCAAACGCAGAAATTGGTTATGATAAAAGCTCACACAACGGATGTCACATATGAGTGGGAATTACGACGCTTGAAAAAACTTCAGCTAATTCGAGTGAAGCAATTCAAGGGATCAATGCTTGATCGTTTAAAACGGCAAAAGCTACGAGGAAAACAATTTAAAAAAGTAGGAAATACAGAGGTATTTTTAAACGATTAAATTTTTTTAATATATATCAAACAAAATTTAACAAAGAATTGAAGATTGGAAAAAAAAGCAAATATTAAATATTAAACAAAGAATTAAAAAAATTTGTTGGTTCTCAAAGACATTTTGTTTGGTAATCATTAAAATATTAGCGAAAACTAAATATTGAAATGACTAATATTGCAATGAGTTATAGATTGTAGGAGCAGATAAATATTCGATTAACTTAGATCTAATCATCTGTATCATTAATTGAAGCTAAGTTTTGTTTCTCGATTAACATCATCGACAGGTCACACTTTTCTAATTTTAAAATTGCTTACATTGATTAGTACATATATTTGCTATGAGAATGCCGTGTCTTATTCCATTTCACTTGATGATGAATTTAAAATTAATCTGAAATAATTTATAAATATTTGCAGGCCAAGATAAAAGATGAAAGAGATGTTGAGGAAAAATTGGACAGTGAATCAGTTACAGGTGAACAATCTGCAAAATTCCTTCTAGAAACTGCATCAAGTACAGGATCGAAAGAAAATATCAGCGGTATATCATTGGAACAGCATGAGATTCCTACCAAAATAAATGATAATGTGATAAGAACTGATGAAAAAATAAATGATGGATCATTCGTATTTGACATGCAGGTACTATTTAATTAAACTGCTCTCATTAAATTTTCTCAATACCTTTATCATTTTTACTAAATCATTTTGATATCATAATAAATGTTAATATATTATTAATAAAGCATTGGATAATTATTTAGCAATGTTAATACTGAATGGAATAATTTTTTTGTTTTTACAGAAGAAAAAAGAGCGAAACAATCAGAACAATCTTTTCTCTTAATTTTGCCATTTTTATTGAAACTTTTCTTCAATTATTAACAATTTATTTAATGACGATAGAGGAAACGATTTTAATTTTTATACCTTCAAAAAGTAACTATGAAATTGATTTCGAATAGTATTGCAAGTATTAATAACAAACGAGATAAATTAATTTTTTAAGGATTTAATAAAAAATGTCTAAAAAATTTGAAATTTTTGCAGTTTTTTGGTGAAGCCGGCGAATGTATGCTACGAAATAGAATTTCAGCAGAGTTAATGAGTACGACAAGTGCTGCTGCAGATAATATCAAAATGCATGATGAGACGAGTGGAGGATTTACGAAAATTTCATTGCCAAGGTTAATTCATATTTCTATTCCTCCTATCCTAAACGATAGATGAAATTGGGAAGAGTAAGGAATGGTGAAAGAATGTAATGGTTTAAAACTTGCAAAATATGCATGCCTTGCAGACAGTTGCTTAATTCATTTCTTGCTTACAATAAGATTTTAATAATTTATTCTGCAATCTGAAAGTATCATATGAAGGAATGATGCAAACAGATACTTATTATGATTATTTTTCTCATGATAACGTTGTAAAATTTATACTTACCGGGACATTTATAATTACTACAGGTCATTAGAACATTTGTAGTCGCTACAAACTTTTGCCACTTTTTGTCGATTACAAATTGAGCATTTGACCTCTACAATACATTTAGCTTACCTTAGATACTTTTGGATTCATTTTCCATGATATTTTGCAGTTTGTTAGTTTGTCAATAAGATCAGTGAAACAATTAAATGTAATAGTTAAATTAAAATAATTCTTCGTATTAAAATTTATTTATTCCAGTATCGAAGCAAAAATATATTATTCCACGAGTGATGTAACAAATTATACCAAATCTTTTCCTGCGTAAGTTATATTTATGATTATTCAGATGTTGAATTTCAATATTCATTAATAATTGCGATAAAGTAGTTTTATTTTTGGTAGAAGTACTTTTAAAATTGACATTTAAATTGTGAAGAATTCTTACTGTAATTTTATATTTAGGAAAAAATCAACCACAACAATAACATCTAATGCTACTTCCATACCATATTTGTATATATCAGCAAATGTAGCTAATATGCCTGAGGAGACAGCTCTTACTCCACTCGTTGCTGATTTCTTTCAACAATTGCTAGAAAATTTACCTCAACATATTCCTCAGCAGGTAAATTTATTTGACCGTTATGAATTTATCATCCAATTTTGCAATTATTCGTGATATTATACCGAATTATGAATTTTATGAATTATTAACCAATTGTAAATTCTAATTTTCTTCAACTGTCAATTTCATAATATCTTTTAATAAAGTTAATTATCGTTTCGCAGAAATATAACATAGGAAGATAATTTACTTCATTTTGATAATTTCAGTCAGAAAATGAAAGTGATACATTCAGTATAACTGATACGGAATCGTTATTAACTCGCATTCATTCCAAATTAATGATTAATATTTTACTTTCAATAACCATTCAGTCTAGTTCACTTCGTTTTGAAGCTCATCAACAGGTTTTTGTTGATTCTTCATAATGTACGATTATTATTTTCGTTCTACAGAACATCTCATATGTTCTGTTCATTCTTGCTAACCTTTTTCCAGTTGAATTAATGAAAAGTGAAATAAGATACGGATGATAGATTTCATTTAGAAAAGAGAAATTCAATGTTACATTTAACATTATGTTTAGTAATGCATCGTTTGAAATGTAAATCGATTTTTAATTCGTAAAATTTAATAAGTGAATCGTAATATTAGATATTTTATAAATATTTTGATAATTTTTAAATTTTAGCAAAAACATTTGACTGTTCCGGAAATTCATTTACTGATTGTTCCAGAGAGCAGCAGCAATGGATCTGTTATTACGGTTACCATCATTAAAGCTTGTTGCATCAGCTCATAACGATAATGTCAACAATGGTTTAGATATTTCATTAAGTTTACAATCATTTTCCATTTGCTTCTACAATCCTCATCAGGTTTAATTTTCTCAAAATTTGTAAACATTTTAGTTTAATCACATTCAGCTATATTTATTAATTTATTTTAATAACACTAAAATCATTATATTACAATCCAATATAGAAATTTATCATATTAACCTAAGAAATTAAGCCAAATTTTACAAACTGTAATTTTTTGTTCTTGAAAAATAAGTTATTTATGCAAAATATTTTGCTGTATTTTTTTTTTTTTTTTTTTTTTTTAATGTAGCCTTCTCCGTTGGATGCATTTGCGCTTACATTGGATAAGTTCATTGTTGGTATTTCACGTACGAGCATATTTTTACATGATAATTCACATCTAAAGGTTTGTTTTATTAATTTAATGATACTCAACAAAAATTGACATTGATTAGTTTTATTTGTATCATTTTCATATGATTTATAGAAATGATCATCTGTTAGCTAAAAGCTGAAACATTGAATGAATTTGCAGATCACTTGTACAATCGATATTGGTCAAGCAACCTTTACATATGATATGCGGAAACTTTCTCAACTAATCGCTTTCCCAGGCCCGTGGTATCGTAGAAGGATTGCGCAACGTCTTCTACTCACGCATGAACAATTTTCAAGAGTTCAAAGTGTCGGACCTAGTCGATCATTGTATGTTATTATAGTTTAATTCAATTTAAGCGAAAAAAGTATTTCAGTTTGCAAATTTCAACATAATTAATGCTTGTCATAAATTATCAATGTTAATTTCTCATTCTTCCAAATGTAATTTCAATGTAATCTATTACATAAAAATGCATTGTTAATTTCGTAATATTTATTATAGTTCAAAACGAACAAATAAATTAATGAATAAATTAACGCTTGAAGCATCAATAAGTGTTTATTGGGAAGCATTTAAAGCGAGAATTCAGATGTCCAGTGCAATGGGTGATACAAATTGGACAATTGATAGAATTTCTACAAAAATTATATTTTCTGTTAGTCTGTTATATGTAATTGTAATTGGAGTATTCACTGAAAAAAAAAAAAATATCATTTCCAATTTTTTTTCTTTTTTTGCAATAATAATTTAAGATAGTATTATCGTTGAATAAATGATGAAAAACAATGCATTATCAGTGAGAAATATTCGCCTTTTTATTTGAATAACACCATCAAATAATATCATCAATTCATTAATTTTTTCTTTTTATCCATATCTTAACTAGAATTAATTAATGAAATTAGAAAAAATGAAGATTTCATTTATAGTATAGCTATAAAACTAATTTATTTAGAATCATATAACTATCATCAATTATGGCCTAATTCTTCAATCTTTTATATCCAAAAAAAAATGATAAACATTCCGGATTCATTTTTATCCTTTTCTTCTCAATTTCTAGCTTCAACCATTCGTCGAACGACGATTAAGTGTGTGCTTTGCCGTATCACTTCTGGAACAGGAAGCAAAAGGTGGTGCCATTTCCGGTTCATTACGACTATCCAATACTGCATTCGATTTCAGCTGGATATCACTTTGCAATGTACGTTTTTGCTTAATTATTTCCTATTTGTACGATTTTTTAATTTCTTGAAGCAATGAAATAATTTGAAAGAAGTAAAAAAATATTTGAGCAATCAATACTTTTTTTTTATAGAAACCTGCGTCATTTTCGTCAAAGGTAAATTTCACAAAACTGGAATTGCGAATTATTTGGATGGGTCGTGTAGTTATTGTTGTATTATTCGATCAACCATCTTTTCTATTTAATGATGATTGGAAATTATGCAATGATCAAGATGGAAAGGTGTGAGAATTTTCAAAAAAAGAATAATTTATGGAATCTTAAAAACTAAACTGTGCAAATTTTACAAACTAATTATTGAGATGAATGAATTAATAGTTTTAAATTAGAGATTAAGCATTCAAACTTCTATCTTTGAAGAGAAATTTTGATGGTAACTTTTTTCATTTTAAAAATTTTGTTTTCTTGTTGTTTTCAAAAATTTCTTTCAATCCATAATTTTATAATGAGCACGCTATTCGATAAGCTTAGTGTAGTTATTACTTTGCGAAATTTCAAATTTATTTAAGAAGAATGATTTCACCAAAATTATACAATCAGCATGTATAGTATACGCCCGATCTTTCCCTCAAGTTCTGGGGTATTAAAAAGGTCAGATTTGGGCATATAATGAAAGGGAAAAAAATTTTGGCATTAACTTAGAAAATTTCAAACGTACGTAACTTATCTAACTTATTCACAGATAAAAGAAGCAATGGTAATATTTAACACTATTTTGAAATATTCTAAACTACAAGCCATTATCACTAAAGCTACATTGAATAGTATTGATAGTATCATCCAAAAGCTCAGTGTCTTCTTTAAGGTATCTTTTTTTTTCTATTAAAAAAATAAAAACTTTTTTTTTCCTAAAATAGACCTGATTTATTTCAAATAAAGGTTTGCAGCTTATTCGAAGTTATCATAAAATAAAGAGTTAACGATAAGAAGTGAATATGCAGTTAGAAGTAGCACATTTAAATGTAAATTTAAATGGATTTTTATTTTGTTCTAAACATCAATAATATTTAATTTTCACTTATTTTTCAAATTTAGATCGTTTATTGTTGACAGTGAAACATACAAATATTGAAAAATGCAGGTGACGTAACTGAAAAATAGAAATAAAACTTTAAGTAACCTAATGAGAGGTATGATTGAAAATGAAATTTAAGGGTGAAAATGAAAATAAAAATTAAATGTAAACTAATAAAAGGATATAATTGAAAATGAAAAAAAAAAATTGAAATGAAGGCAATTTTAGGAACAAATGCAAGATAGTCGAGCATTGCTTGGTCTTACAAATAGAACAGCATTATCAACAAGCAAAAGTGAGAAAAAATCATTGAAAATATTTCACTGGGCAGCAATTCTTGATTTAGTTACTGATATGCAAATGAAAAGTAAAACATTTCCCATACCTAATGCTAGCAATGGAAGGACAATTATAAGTGGACAATTTATTTTTATTGGAGAGCAAGCTTCATTGGTTCTAATGGAAGGTGAAATTACGGCAAATCGGTTTGTAACAAATTTTCAAATTTTCTTATGATCTACAGAATAGGTTGATTGTAATTAGATGCATTCATTAAAGTTGTATGCAAATATTTTTTTTTCTTTTTTGCACAATTAAATTTTAGTTAAAAAAATTCTAAGCAAAAGTTATAGAGTAGAAGTTACATTCTAAAATGAAAAATCTTACTTAAACTAAAATTTTACTAAAAAAATTTACTAAAATTATTAATTGATGAACGGTTCTACTACACTGCTGATACATTTAACAACAGAATGAAAGAGATTATAAATACTAGCCAATTTTTCAAGTTTAAACTTATATCTATTGTTACATGTAGACCTGACTTAAATCTTCATTATTATTTAATAAAAAAAATTAATCAATGAATATTACAAATTAATTTTATAAAATTCTTGAAGGAAAGTAATAAAATAAACAATTTTACCTTATTTTTTTTCCTAAACATAAATTCAAATTTAAGTATATCAAAAAATAAATCGATAAACTTCTCTTCCACAAATCAATCCTCATTTATATAATTTTGTTCAGCTGGGCACTTTTCTATCTCAATCAGCCAACAGTGATTTTCTCAAATGCTGCACAATATACATTTCTTGATGAAAAACATACTATTGGTATTGATTTATCCGAAAAATTCTTGCTCAAATTAAGTGGTGTAACGAAAGAAAATAAATTTTATGATAGTAATTGGACAAGTGTTATTTGTAAAGTAGAGGTTCGATTTTTTTTTTCCCCTTTATTTTTCAAATACTATGAGAAATTAAAATTTAATAGAGAGAGAGAAAAGAAAAAAAAACGCAAAAATTTATTCATTTAATACATGAAAAATTGATCATATTCACAAATAATGTTCATTTCTATCATAGAAACTCATTACGATCTAATTAAATAATGGAAAATTTTTCTTAGGATGAAAAAATAAATTGAAAGCCTTTTTTCGTCAATTATTTGATAATATTTTAAATATTAGCACTTATTTATATTATTGCTTAATTGCATATTTTTTACCTGACTTATTAGCCAAAATCCAGCGAGATCGTTTAGATTCAATGATCTAATGTTGTAGAATGAAAATACTACACTAGCAATAGCTTAGAATTATTTGGTTTCGAAGGAAATTAATCTCCATAATATTACGTAGAATTTAATTATCATACCATTATACAGTTATATGTAACATATCTTATTCAACATGATACTTTATGCTCCTCTTTTTTCCAGCGTCGTAAAGATCAAACCGGATCGAAATATGCAACAATTCAGGAATGTCTAACATTATGCATCGATGAACCATTAGCGCAACTTTTTTCACTAACCCATGATTCAAGTAAACCACAATCGACAGTGCTTGAACTTTTCGAGTAATTTCTTCTTCATTATCTAATCCTAATAGAAAGAAAATTTGAAAGCATTTTATCGGTTCATGACAGAATTACACCATAATACTACATTCTGATTTCTGAAGTCGCTTAACAGTTATGTTAATTTCATCCACGTGAACATATTATTATCATATTAAAGATAATCTTAATGTTCAATAGTTTCGTCTTAATTTTTGAACATATTTTTTTTTTTTTAGATTACCCGCAATGGATTCTATTTTTACGAGTAAACAGAAGGTGCCAATTCATTTGGAAATACTACGAGATGTTAAATCCGAAGTTTATTTTTTTCTTCTATTTCAAAATATTTCTAGAAGTTCGGTAGTAATAACGGCTAGATTTAAATCTGTGAAATGATTTTAGATTTATCAGGACTGTATGCTTATTTGGTGTTGTTCTTACCCGTTCTAATTTTTTTTTAGCGATTTTATTAGTTATCAAATAACAATCCATGAAAACGCATATGATGAGAAATTTTACTAATGCGCAAAATTTTCATTTTTTATTTTCATCCTCATTATTTTTCCTTTTCTCCTCTACCCTTTTTCCATCATTTTCTCTTCAATAAATCATTGGAAATGTTAATATTAGGTAATTTTGATATAAGAATACCTAAATTTTGTTTAGGTCCTATGCAGCGTCATATGTGATTTTCATTATGCACTTGGCGTTCAGACCGATCTTACAGCACAAATTAACTTTCTTCCTGAATTACTTCGGTCCTATCTTATTGAACAGGTTTTCATTATATTATATTCATTATTTTTCATTGCTATAACTTTTTTTTCCCTTTTTCCTCTTCTACTCTCCCTCATAAAGCTATCCTGCAAACATGTATACTATATGCTTAAAGATAATCAAAAAAACCGGAAATTATCTGGAGTTCCGGAAAGGTTAAGATTAATATGCACAAATATTTATATGTAATTCAGGATAAAGAAGTTGAAAAGGAAACAGAAAAATCAACCATGGTAAAAGAAGCAGAAAAAGATGAAATTGGGAAGAAGATTGATCAACGACAGTATATTTGTAAACAATGGAAAGTTGATCCAAAAATACGATTCATCGATAAAGTGAAATGGGATCCACCAGTTATCGATGAGATCTTGCGTAAGCTACAAGTAAGTCTCAAAGATCATAGATAGTAAAACAGTTCTGTATTGAGTGATTGGTTGCTTCAAAGAGGAAGAATTGATCGTATCATGTAACACAATCTTTGGGAGAAATAGTAGGTACGAAGGATGAGATAGATAAGTTGTTTAAACTGACGGATCAACGTAACTATATCAAAATACATTCAAAGAGCTTTAATTTAGACATTTTAGTTATAAACAACTTTATGGAGTGATTTAAGGCAGCGATCAAAGCGAAATTTTCCCACAGCATTCCTCGTAATTGCTATTGAGAATGTTTATATTACGGAACTCTTTTTGTTGCAAACTTAAAATTTCCCAACCATATAAGGAAAAGGAAGAGTAACGAAGAAATAAAGATCCAATATTTAAGTGATTAGATGATCAGTATGCAACCTATCAACTTGACAAGTGAGGAGAGGGAAGATGGAGAGATATGAGAGAATGAAGGGAGATTGAGGACGTCAGCAAAAGACCAACCCCGATCAGAAAATGCTTGTATTTAAGATATTCGATCATCGGAATACTATACCCAAAGTTGTGCAAAGGCATATACTGGATCACTGCGATATGTTTGTATCAAAAGCTCTTTTCTCTATTGTGAAAATTGCAAAAGAAGCTTCAGTAAAAGATGATGATCATCTTTAACGGAAGACAGCGCAGTAGTGAGAAAATACGATTCAGTATTTATTGTGAAATTTTCCTTTTTTTTTTTTGCTAAAACAAAATGAAGCAATATAAAACATACAAAAAGTTGATCTCAGAAAGTTCAAATAAATCAGAGTGGTACTGTGCATCGCCTGATAATAATCGGATGATCCATAAAATCATTCTCTCTAAGCCTAGCATTAAAAAAAAAAACGATTTCTGAAAGGTTGGTATCATCAAATTTTCTGGGGAAAACGAAGAATGGGTCATTTTCGAAGTTTAACTGCACCAGTACCGCATACAGTTGAAAACAAAGCTTTCGCGATCTTGTTGAGAACAAAACACAAAAAAAAAAAAAAGAATGGTGAAGGAAAAACGATATGCATTGACTGGGAGCTAATAAAATTTCGTATTTGTGGAGCTCCACCCTATCAATCCCAAAAGTAAAACGAAGCTTTAATTAAATTCTGTTCAGCTTATTTGAAGTTCCTTATATTCAACTGCCATAAAAACTACATAATCTGCGAACGAATTCCTTAGTATTCTGAAGGAAAAGCTGATAATCACAATCCAACAACGGCCAAATATCGTAAAATTTTGAAAAATATCCTATTCTATCGAACTAAATGTATGCATCCAAAAGAATATTTTATTCATTGTAAGAATGTTGACAAAGGTTTTTCTGTCACCCAGTTTTCGTCCATTAATCTTCGATCAAGAGCTTCATGTAGTTGACGCACTGCTTTCAAGCCAATACTAATCATTTCTTCTAAAACTGAACAAAGTGTAAGGTACAGAAGTTAAGAGTTACATTTACATACATTTTCTCGAAACTTTCCCCTCTTTCCGAAGATTGAGATTAAGATTAGATGTAGTTGAACTTGAAATTAGAGATGAATAAATTGCAAATATATTTTGAATCCTTCAGCCATAGAAAATCTCTTTAATTCTATGACAGGAATTTAAACAGAACTTAAGAGAATCAGCACATACAGAAATACATAAGCTATAATAACTTTCCATAAAGCTTCTCTATGTAGATAATACGTTAAAAAAAGAAAAAATATTCACCAAGTGAATCGATTTCAAGAGTACCACCACCACATTGCCTCATAAATGTAATTACGCAACCATCCTGCTTCAGTGTAGATTGATTATTTTTCTGAAAAAAGTTCACTTAGTGTTCTCAAATCCTTCTTATTTGTGAATTCTTTACAGTTCTCTTCTTTCTGCATAAGCTTCAGGGAACTAGCTAGTATTGATAGGCCGGGCATTATCAAGTTCGTTGCAATTTTGTATTTAGGGACATGGAACAAATCACTCAGAAGACCCGAACAAGACTTATAACTCTGATCAAAAAAAAAGTATTGAAATTAAGCGTACATTGTGGCTGGTGTCTGAAACAAATTGTGGAGCGGCAGCAATCCAAAGAGATGTGCGAGTGCATGCTTCTTCTGCCAATGAATTGTCAACAATTTTAGCACTTCCAAGTCTATTTACACTGACGAACAAAGGAACTCTGTAACAAACAATAAAATTGTATAAATTAAGGTTTAACTGGAAACAATGTGATTACAAATGCTGTTTAGAATATAATGCTAATGGAATTACGCTTAAACAATGTTCTAGTGGGGGAGGGAGAGTCAAGTAAGGGATTAGAAATATGAAAGAGAGTGAAATAAAGTCATCCTATTTCTCTGAATCTGAACTCAGCTGAACTTAGAAAAGCTTGTAGTAAAGAGTAATAATGTATGAAAGAAATTTCTACTCATTTATGGAATTGTCGAGCATAACTTATTTAAACGAACTCCTGTATACTGACAATTTCATAACTTATCCTACTGAAATAGATGAGTTCGTTTTTATCCAAACTAATTTCGCAAAAATTAAAATCCGGTATATCTCAGGAACATATACCTCGATATATCTAATTTCCAAACGGTATTGTCGTCGGGTAAATCAACCGTGTACTTTCCCTCATCGGCTGGCCTGACTATAACTTCGCTAATTTCCGTATCTTTCAATGCTGCTTTAACCTAAAATTACTAATATATAATGAAAAAGTAGGCGAAATTAAAAACTTTTCAACTTCCCAGCTTATAGCCACTAACCCTGTCAATATCTTGCTTGAAGTTTACAAAATTATTCTAAAAAAAAAGAAAGAACTCCACTAACCCCTAAACCTGCTGCATCGATTACATTACCGTCACATTGCAAAAGAACGATATCCACAAACAGTTTCCACGCATGCATCGGAGATAGAATCAACCTATGAAAAGAGATTAATGCTAGAAATATGAGGAAGAAATCTAGCATTTTACGGAATGAACAGCGTGAATTTTTATCCTAATACTTGTTCAAACCATCAGACTACATTTGACCAGCCATTATTTATCACTCATATTATTGCTTATAATTACTTTTTCAAATCTGGAAGCACATAATTGTTGTCATAAGCAGCATCCAATGCTGCACTCAATTCATCCGCGAATTCTTCACCACCACGACCTGAAATCATCATGGGTTTTACTACTCGTTCTAAAAAGATTGATCGCTGAAGACCACAGATCTTACATTTCACATTAAGACTGACATACTTCACTAGCTTTTCTTTAATTTCTTATTAGTACAAATGGAAATGGATTTCTTTTTTTCGAAATTTTGGGTTATAATAAATCATCTTAAAATGTAAGATATTGTAAAAAATCTTCAAGCTAAACTCTTAGCATTAAAAGGAGCATTATTACCTAATGTTATTAACATAAACTGTCACTGTATTTTTATATAGCGATGGCTCGATATCGGATAGTATCAAGAGTATATCTGCAGAACATCAGGAAGAATGATATATTCATGAGTAGAGGCCATATCGTTCACTTATTCAAGAATTCCGTATTCTGGCTCTATCTGTATATATTTGCATCGTGCAGAAATAACGTTGCACCTCAGCTACCAATGACTTCAATGTTTAAAATTGATAATGAAAGGCGTACTTTCTTTACATACCTGCAAAGAGTGGAGTGGCATTTGCTGAGCAATCAACAAAGAAATTTAGCCGATTCCGATAAACAGCGACACTTTCTACGTTGATTAGCTCGGCTTTGACACCAATTAATAGATCAGTTGAACCTATTCGGACACGTGCTGAACCATTTGTCGTTGCCAAAACACCGGTTTGAACTATTACAGGACGGTAATCAAACGGGCTGCAATAAGGATTGAAAGAGTGACAGAGAAACATTAAGATAAAAGAAAAACTGCCGTTAATTGGACCATAATGAGCTTATTAAGTTTTTTCTTCGGGAGATAGGAGCGAGAACTCACCCAGAATTTTCCTCGAATTCTGTTAAGAGCTATAATATATCTCTTGTTCAATCGTTTCTAAGATGAAAGATACTTCTAGAAAAAGAAAAAAAAATACAAAGGTTACCCAGAATTTTACTAGAAAACCAAGTGAAAATAAAGTAATATGGTAATATATAACGGTAATATATAAAACCATAATTTTGCCCAGAACAATTTGAAATCAATCGTAACATATTTACCTTCGTCCATCAGCTCGTAAACCTTCCTGCGCTCCATGTATTATGAATACCTTTTCGGCTTCACTTAACCGAACTTCCATTTTCTAAAGTTGATTTCGAACTTACGGAAAATCCAAAAGCGAATGGTTCAATTGCTAAACATGTTTTACGTTCTGGTACCATTAAAAAAACACGGTTTTACGATTGATAACGACGATTTCGTGGTACCATGGTACCATAGGGACTAATTTCTTTTTATGATACATAACAGACTGAGATTGAAACTAAGACTTCGCAAATGACCAGCTACCATGCAAGTATTATAACCTATCAACATACTAACATCGATCATATCTACCGGATACCACAACCTGATATCGTACAGGAACCATATGGATACTATGCAAGTATACCATAACTTATCCGGCATTTACTCGAAACCTTATCCGGAACCACGCTTTACTCCTCGGCCCTAATATATTAACAAATGAATGCAATCATTAAATCCCAGGTCGAGACAGTTGTCTTAATTTCCGGGAAACTCCGGTTCTCTATGATCTTTTCGATCACGGTCTACCAGATATCTCGGAGATCTTCTCCGGATATTTGTTTGAAGAATTTGTTTACAAGTTCAAAGGTCTGTTAAGATTGATTAACAGGTAAGCAAGGAGATATGAGTCACCTGACACATAAATCATTAGCAAATTTACAGTTCCTTTTGTATTTTAGAAATCTTTTCCGTAATAACTCTCTCCTCTCTCTTCTCTCTCCTTTCTTAGAAGGTAACTCTCTCCTCTCTCCTCTCTCTCCTTTCTCAAAGGTGTCCTCTTGACTTCTCCTCCTCTTTCTGCTACCTCTAATATTGAATAGGTAATTTGACTCTGTAGAAGATACATTATCTCCTTGAACATAGCAGTCATTTAGCTATATCTTCAGTTATTTAGTGAAGATGATAGAATAGTAGTATAATCTACCGAAGATAATTAAGAGAAGGCTGAGTAAAATGAAGCTTTCTTCTAGCCTAGACTATTCTAGAGCAATATTAACTCTAGAATAGCCTAGGCTATGGGAAATTTACTAAGTGAGGATATTTGAAATTTCTTGCACTAATTTCTTGTGCTTATATTATTAGACAATGAAACTATAACCTATTTTATTCTCTGCTATCATTATCAATTCATATTTGTGAGACTGATCTTATGAACTCGCTTTCTGATATCTAACAATATGGGCTTATTTTGAACTGAAGCAATAAGGTCAACATAGGATCACCAAAAAGTAATTTGGAATACTTCACACAAGACATGAAATTAATTTCAAATAATGAATAGATTTATCTAAAGACGAAAATTTCGCAAATGAATAATTTATAGCTGAAAGAATTGCATCAAATTATCACAAGTACATAATAGGAACAAAGAATTCATATTGCTTCAAATAATTTAAATCATCTTTTCTTAGCAAAACTTCTCAGAAATTGGAATTTCGAAAATTTTTTTAAATCTTATTATCTACATTCATTATAATTTAATGTTTTTCTCATGAATTATTGTTTGCATGAAACAAAAAGATAATGGAATTTAATCAATTAAATTTGAAAGTATATATTTGTTAGGCTTGGCTTGAACGTTGAATAAGCGTAGCGCGTTCTTCACCATCACGACTGTAGAGAATTGTATGAACATTTGAACCATATCCAAATGATTCTTCTCCATCAAAAATGAGTTGATCAGGTGGTGATGAAATACCATGTCCACGTGCTACAATCTGTAATCAGAAAAGAAAAAATTTTGAAACTTTCAATTTTTTCTTTTCTTAAATATTTGATCGATTAATTGAAGATTTGATTTTTCTTCTTTTTTCTGATGCAAATCCTATTAGTATGTTATAAGTTAAAAGATTCAGCAAAAAAAAAAAAAAAAAAGAAAATAATCTTCCATTTTTTTTTTTTTTTTGCCGATTAGAGAATTTTTTGTCGAAAAATATAGCGGAAGAAGTTTAGTTAATTCTTAAATTAAACCTTAACACTTTTTCCAGGTTTAAGAATGAAATTCTGCGGGAATGTATATATAATTTCCTTCTTTCCATCAATTTTTCTCTTTAATTTCCATTCACCAATTAATTCTTCCTTAGCGCGATGCGTATTTTGTATTACAATAAAGGTACCATCAGCGGATATTTCCTGTAAATATTCAAAATTAGTGACATTTCCTTCTATTTTTTTTTTTTTTTTTTGCTATTTTTTTCTTTAGAAATTTCTGATTATTTTATTCCCCTTAGAAATTTCCATTATTTGATTAGTTTTTGAAGTACAAAAAAAAAAAAAAAAAAAAAAAAAAAAAAAAACCTGAATGGAAACATTTCCTTTGGCAGATCGTTGAAACGATGTGCGTGATGCGGTTTCACCTTTAGCAACTCTCATCGTTTCTGTAAGTTATGTTCAATTTCCGGATCCGTAAAATTAACAAAAATAAACTTATGATAAATTTGAATTTACAAAGAAACTAATCAACTATTTGGAAATCGAAAAAAAAAAAAAATATAATCGATAACTAAAACAATTACTGTTTATAATGCCTTGCAATTAGAAATTTTTCTAAACATTTCTCAATTTATTACTGTATAAGTTCTTCCTCTCCCAATTTATTACTGTATAAGTTCTTCCTCTTTTTTTTCTTTTATTTTCCAGAATATCTCTCGTTAGGTTGGAAAATTTTTTGTATTAATTAAAGAGCATGAAAATGTAAATAATTTTACTAACAAACAAACCAGTATCTTCTTGTTGAGTTAATTCATGAGTACGCACAACCTGCTCTACCAATTGACGCAATCCGGCACGATTCTCTTCACCTTCTAGCATTTTCCGGTAAATTGCTATTTCGGCATCTAATGTCTGCAAAAAAAAAATGATCGACCAAAATATGTTTGCAACTTTGATCCGATTAATACAAATATTATTTGTTACTTAATGATTAACTTTCTGTTTTAAAAAAAATTCTATTTTACAATAGAAATTATTAGATGGAAAAAATTTTACAAGAATATTTATTGCAGCTAAATTAAAAGAAACTAATGAGACATTAAAAAGTTCGCTATGTAAGATGATTATTCGCTGATTGACCTGTTTAGTATCAAGAAGCATTTGAAGTTCAACCATCAAAGCTTGACATTCTTCGCGCATCTTTCGAATTTGCGCATCACGATCATTTAACGCTGCTTCATATGAACGTTGATCATCTTCTAGCTGATAGTTTAGCTCTTGAATCTGTTTTTCGAGCAAAGAATTCTAAAATTAATTTTAGCTAACTATTTTGATTGTTTATATTTATGATTCGTCATTACATTTGACATTTATTTATAATATAATGCTAATATTTGTTAAATAAGAATTGTATTTTTTTTTCTTTTTGTTTTGTTGAATGATATAAAATCATTATGATAAATTTTGATATAATATTCATTAATAATTTTTTTTTTCTCCTTTAGTTATTACAATTAATGTTGTTTTTTTTAAATGGAATACTTACTCGTCCTTCTAAATCAGTCAATTTACCCCGAAGATCAGCAAGTTGTGTACGCAATCTTTTCACTTCTTCCTTGGCATAACCATGTTCAATGTTTTGTCTTGCTGATTGGGTTTGAATTTCTTGAACTTTCAAACGATACCACGATTCCATATCCGTACGATTGACATTTGTTATCTGGCGATCATTTGCATAAATGTTTGAAGAATCAAAATTGGTAACAGTTTGTATGAAGAGTCAAAATGATAGCAATTCAAGACATGAATTATTGTTGGATGATCAAATTAAATGAAAGATTGTTGAGAAAAACCTGATCATATTCGGCACGAATATCACGAATTGCAGATGCTAATTCATTCTTAAAGAATTCTCTATTCTCGGGTGTCGTATCACGAGCGGCAAGACTTTGTAGCTCACGTATCTCTTGTTCATGAACACGTCTGATAAAATCAATTTCCTCCAATAATGTTTGCACTTGATTTTGATGATCGATACGATTCAGTGTTTCTTGGTCAACATCCTTCAAGATTCTATTTAAGCTATTGTGAAATAAAACAAGGCATAATATTAATTCTATCATATCGAGTACTTCTTATAATCGAATTCAAATTCTCAAGTTACTATGATAACAAATTTGTACTCATTCAAGAGTAATGCAAATGATACATTACTTTAAATTTGCTAGATATTATGCATGGTATTTATATTTATTAATTACTGGTAGTTAGAAAGTGATAAAATCAAAATAAAACTGAATCTTAATTTTCTAAACAATGATAATTCTTTTGACTAAACAAACATCGAACAATTATCGATTAATTATAAAAGAATTAAATTTTACAACAAATTATATCATAGAATATAGAA
Source organism: Dipetalonema caudispina (assembly GCA_013365325.1). Taxonomy (NCBI): domain Eukaryota; kingdom Metazoa; phylum Nematoda; class Chromadorea; order Rhabditida; family Onchocercidae; genus Dipetalonema; species Dipetalonema caudispina. The sequence goes on from JABVXV010000155.1 coordinate 124,411, forward strand.
AAGGAAATTTTTTAAACAAACAGTTCGCGTTCTTTGCAATTCTCCCAACAATCGTTGATTATCCTTTTTGATACGCATTACTTCCTCTTCCATTTCTGTTATACGATGTCGCAATGCGTTAATTTCAGCTTCAATATGTGAAAGCTGTGACAACATATCGTCAATTTTCTTACGATCCAACCCACATGATTGTAATGCTTCTTCATATCTACAACATTTTGATAAATTTGTAACATTCAAATGGAAGAATGTTCCGTTAACTGAATGAATGAGATTGAATTGTCGTTAAATAAATTTTCTATCAATAATATTTCATATTATGGGTTATTAAAAGATTGAAATTGTTGTTTAAAGATTGAAAATTTTATTGGAAAATTAAAAAAATAAAATTTATTGAAATAAAAAATTAGAGAAAATATAAATTGAATTGCTTTTATATATTCATGTTAATGTACTTTTTCCGATAGTTGGATAATTCATCTTGCATTTTACGGATTTCCTTTTCCAAATCATCATGTTGTTTTACCGTCTCCTTAATCAATTTATGTGCATCCTGAAATTTATAGCATCATATTTAAGATAGTTAAACTTTAAAACTTTGAACAGAAAAAGTAGTAATTCGTCCTTCATCTATTATTAATTATTATATTTCTTTATAGAGCTAAATGATAACAAATTTTAAATTTAAATGAAAAAAGGAAAAAAATTTATGAAAATAAGATAAGAAACATTTACCGAAATTTCTCCTTCATACATTTGTTTTATGTTGAATGTATCTTTTCCCCATTTTCCACGAAGAAGATCCAAATCTGCCGCTAATTTTCGATTTTGTGCTTCGAGAAAACGAACCTTTAAATGATGTTTTCATTTAGGATTTCAAATTTTATTTGTATTTGATGAATTACACTAGAAGAACTGAAAAGTTGCCTGAATGAGAATTACAATTACAATTTTACTTATGCTTTCTCATACTTTGTCCTAGCGTATTCGAATTTCAAATTTTAAATTTAAATTTTTAAATTAGTATAATTTTCTATATCCCATCATTTTTTATTGCTAATTTATCATTTTCTTATTGGTTCACTTCAAACTATCCATGTTGTAGTTAATTTAAAAGTAATTTAAGTATATCAACTATACAAATGTTATAGTACAATGACTATTGCTATTTATATGTTGTTCTCATTAATTAAATTCAATTGTGTTAGTGCAGAAATATATGTTTATCGTACGTCAAATGACAGCTTTAATTTAAATTATTTATTTTTTTGTTTTAAAAACGAAACACAACATGCAAAATGATTATTCCGTGATCCTTATCGTTAACTCACGTGACATTTATTACGTATAATATTCACGTATAATCTTGTTAATTATAATAATGAACAGATGGAATTTAAGATTAACAGATTTGATTGTTATAGCTATTATCAGCTAAAATTATTTGACTGTTGTAAAAATTAAGCCAAAAGATTGAATGATTGATTGATTAGCATCATCTGTAGTCACTGTAGGCAAATCATTTATATGATCAATTTTATCTAGCAAATCAATAAGTGTTAGATTCTGATAAATATTTAACTGAATTCTTCAAAACTTTCTTCTTTTCCAAAATACTTAACTTACTTTTTCAATATAGGTAGCTAAACGATCGTTCAAATCGCTCATCTCTTTCTTTTCACGTTCACGGCTATCACGTATGGTAGATGCAGCATTTTGTCCGAACGGTGATACGCTTAACATTCCGGCACCACTTGTCAACGATGTCGTCGATCCAACTTCCGTAAAAAACTTTATCGTACGACCATTTGCAACTGCGATAGATAAGTAAAATTTTTCAAATAAAGTTTTTAGTTGGTAATGCTTACTCACTCAATAATTTTCAGTGCTTCATTTAGGTATATTATATTTTAAAAATGTAATTTTTCTTTTTTTTTTTATTATTGAAATAAAAATTAGTTTATATTTCACTTTATTCCATAACATTGGCCAATCTCATGCTATAATATTGACCAATCTAAATATTTATCAAAAAAATATTGGCCAATTAACTAATTTAGCAAAAGTACTGTATATGCTTATAACTACTCATGGATATTGGACATTCTTTCTGTCTTTCTCTCCCTACAATCAATAAAAATTCTTTTAAATTTCAAGTATGAATAACGTATATAATTTAAAATTACCACTTGATTCACGTAGACGTCCACCAAGAGGTTGACGTGACATTGCAGCGGAAACAAATGACATACTTTCTTATTTCAGTGGTGTAAGAAGCGACCAACGGATAAAATTTTCAACGTCTGAAATTCTAAAGGCTAACTTGTTATTCATCTTGTTTTCGCCAAACAAAAATTATTGAATGGAATTTTCATAAACTAAAACTATATGTACCATTAATTAATTAGCTGTATAGCAATCTCAGATAACTTACAGATGAGTAAACTTCCATCACATCATGTTAGTATCGACAAATAACAATTTGTTCCACCAGATTATACAAAATTCTAGTAAGGATTAATTTCTTTTTTCTTGGAATTTTTTTATTTGTTAAGGAGTAAGAAAAAAAGAAAGAAAAACTAACAAACAAAAACTAAAAAACATTTTTTTTGCTCTCAGAAGATGCAAATAATTTCTTCAAAATTCGTACTTCTTTCACTCCACTAAATCATAATATCATTTGAAGAAAGTAATTAAAATACTTAAATAAGATGGAATTAGGATAACAAAAAAGTAAATTTTATTCTAATTTTATTATGTTTGGCTCTGTGAAGTAAGCGAAATACTCGATTAATTATGAATATCAGGAAACGATTAATGAGGAAAGGATCGGATAGATTTATTCGAAATGTTTTTCATCGTATTTTTTCCCATTACGGACATTTATTTAAATGTCAGGATTATCCGGTTACTACTACGATTACTTATCAATACATATAATCCTATTCATTGCAATAAGCATGCATTTTGGACGTGATAATAATGACAACACATTTTAGTATTCCGGTGCTGTGATAATGATAATGATGAGAGGATTCCTGAAAAGTTTTAATACTCCTTTTTCCTTAGTATTCCTGAAAAGTTTGCACAGTTTTAATTCTATGAACAAAGTGAGAAAAAATATTCACTTTTGAAAAAATTTCAAGTTTTTATACGGTTCATTTCATAAGTGATTTGTTCGAATCAAAACTGCCAACAGTATTTGCATGGCAGAATTAAGAAGAAAAATTGAAAGAAAGAAAAAAAAAATTGAAATTTCTATACTTCACTCATATGTTACCTCTTTTTGACAAAGTACCTTTAATTATCATTTTTATACTAATCGAATTAGCAATATTTGTCCAATCAATGATTTCATTCATTGAAAATCTCAAATAAAATAATTGTTTAACTTTTATCGGATTTCCCAAATGACTATTAATTTCCTGCTTCTAATAAGAAGAATAATGGATGATGCAATTTACATGAATAAAAATTTAATTAATAAATTATCAAGAGAAAAAAAAAAGGAAAATGTTTCTTCTTATTTTATTCTAGCAAAATTATTTTTAGAATTAAGCATTTTTTATAAAGATAAAAGAATAATTTAAAAGCAATTATAAAGGGAAATAATAAATTAATTCGAAAAATTGCTTGTTTGCTTATACAAATTTCTTATCATCAAAAAAATGATGGTAATAAAGATATCATACTATTGCTAAAATCATTTCATCATTTTTCCTTCTGTTAAACCCGGAAAACTATTGGTAATACAACGATAATAATAATAATGATAATTGCGATAATAATAATAATAATAATAATATTGATGATGATGATGATAATAGTAATAATAGTAATAATAACAATTATAATAATAGTAATAATAATAATAATAGCGATAAATATGATAGGATGCATAAAGTATTTTGTGATGGAGGAAGGTAAGTGGTATTGATGTTATAATGCTCCCAATTATATTGCGCCATTTTTCTTCTCCCTTAAAGCCTCTATCTACCTGTAACAGGTAATTCACACATAATGTATGACAGTTGACAGTCTTCTGTCCTCTTCCTAGCAATATCCATTCTCTTTTCGTCCATTTTATACCTCAATAAAACTATAATCAAACAAATTTTTAGCTCAAAAATGTTGAAAATTTTTCCACCTGTCCTTTCTTTTTCTTCCTTTTTTTTTTTTTTTTTTGCATCGATAACTAGTTACACAGACAGACAGACAGACAGACAGACAGACAGACAAATGGATACACACACATATATATATATACTTGTAATTGCTGTATAATCCCTTTTTTTTTTTAAGTTAAAAAGAGAGAAGTATTTAGAATTTATGTTTAAATGATTGTAAAATTTTTTTGTAAAATTCTCTATTTCTCTCATATATTTATTTTTCCTGTTTTTTTTTTCTTTTTTTTACCTCAATAAATTATTTTGTTTATGGAAAAGATTATGGAAAAATAAAAAATTTTTTATGATAATAAAATTTAAAAAAAGAAAAAGTAATTTTTTGTTTCTTAAATATATTAAAATTATTAAAAAATAAAATAATAAATGCTAAGGAATAGATAAAAAAAAAAAAAAAATTTGAAACGAAGAAACAAAAAGTATGAAAATTAAAAACAGGCAAAGCATGAAAGTAAGCAAAGTAAGACAAGAATCGTACCGATCGGTAGCTAATATTAGCAGACGATAAATATATATTTATGTTGAATGAAGGAATTTCCTACTAAATGGTTTTTTTTTTTTTTTTTTTTTTTTTTTTTTGATGATTAACCAAAATAAACATTGGCAATATTTGCAAATGAATTCCATTTCTTGAAAAACATTCTTTTAAATCAAATTTTGTTCTTACAGGTAATATATTGGATTAAAAAATTGTGCATATATTAGTATTATTAATGGTAGGAATAAATGAATAAACGAATGAATGATTGAATAAATAAATGAATGAATGATTGATTGATTGAATAAATGAATGGATGAATTAATCAATCAATGAGTGAATGAGTGAATGAATGAATGAATGAATGAATGAATGAACAATTATGAGGGATGAAATGAATATAGTACGGCTGATCTCAATGATAGAAATTGCGATGTAATTTTTTGTCGCAAATCATGGCTAAGAGAGATCGAATTGATCGAAATATATAATAATACTTTTCCCGATATTGTTGTAAAATATGGTGAAATATTGGAAACGATTCCAATTGTATACTTTGCAACGCTTAAATCTACAGATACTGTATAGTGCAAAGTTATTTGTTAAAGAATCGTTTATTTTCAGGTAAAAAATAAAACACTTTTTTTTTACCTGAAATTTTACATTTTTTTTCATTCATTCATTCAAAAAATTTTTTTTTCACATCAATATCGGAATAAGTATTATTACATATTTTGATCAATTCGATCTCTCCTAGCTAAGACATTGATACTTTCAGGTAACATTAACCTAAAACACTGTTCCATTTACCTAATCATAATATTACCGGATGTTGAAAACTAAAAATTATCCCAAATATGGAACACATCACATTGTCGGATAATGAGATTCAGAATTTTACCCAAAAATGGGACATCTCATTAGAGTAGCTATTAATTTAATTGATAAATACATCCTTTTACCTATGTATTTATTCATTTACTTAGTTTTGAACAATCACTTTTAATGAATACGTAGTTTATAATTCCAGTTTTGAAGATTTTTACTTATGGCATCTAAAAATAAAATTTCACTCTGTTACTTTTCTCAAACTATTATCATTGATTCATTATCGTTTTCCATCACGTTTCATCCACGTTTCGTCTACGTTTCATAGTAATAGAAAGTTGAATTCTCGAATATCTTATACGTTTTGAAACAATTTATTAAATATCTTCACTGATTGAATTGAATGGATTGAACGTAGATGCAAGTAAATCATATCATACGTTAATAAATAACTAATTTTGAAATAACCTAATCTCTGTAGTATTTCAATTCCTCGAGTTAGGAATTTAAATTTATTTAATTTCTTCCTTGAAGAAGAAAAAAAATGGAAGACTACTTTATATTTTACTCAATCATACGATAATTTAACAGTGAATAAACTTGGAATAATTTATATGTTAAATGAACCATTTTCATTTTCAGGTTTACGATATGATTCATCAATGAGACGATTTTATTTCTGGTCAACGATTAATAATATATAATTTTGATGGGTTAATGCTCAATGATTTGTGCATGGAACTATATTATTGAAAGATTTGACAGTAAAGAAATATAAATTTATAAAAATGTCCTTTAAAGTACAAATGCATTAACTAATCTAACAAGAAATTAAATTCGTTCCTTTTTTTTTTAACTTCAGTATTTCACCAAAAAAAAAAAAAAAAAAAAAAAAAAAAGATAATTATAGCATTTTACTGCATAATTTATTAAGCACATTTTATAAAATATGTTAAGATGATTCTATTTTTTGTCATTTCTTTTAAGTATATCAATCTAATTGAAAAATTAGGATGAAATATTATAAGAAAAAAGGTAATGTATTTCAACATATTTTAACAATTGATTTATAAAAATATGAGTAAAGAGAATATTTGATATTAATTTTCGATCATTTGCAATATATTATATGGCATTTTATCATTCTGTGCAAATTATTAATAGGAAAATCAGAAATTATTTAGTAATTAATTTCTCTTCTTTATTAATGAATGTTTTTCGATCATAGAATTTAATTACTTCATTATTATACAACTATAGATTTGTTATCTTTATGATATATTTAATTAAATTAAGTGAAGAAAATTGTACTTTTTTTTTTCCGTTCACTAACATTGGAAGGATGAAATGAATCAGTTACCGGATTATAACGCATGAACTATACGTATTACCGACTTTATGCCAAAGTTATCATAATATTAAATAACGGTAAAAAGTGAGGGGGAAAACATTGATTAAGTGAAAAAACGGAAAAAATAGTTTTTTTTTTTTTTTGTCGATATCTCAAAAATTTTTCTTTAGTCAATTAAAAAATCTCGGGTATCTCGAGTGTTTGAGTTTTATATTATTACCATGAATATAGTTTTCAAATCATCTTACTCATCTTCCGCGCTTTTTAAATTTGATTTCATTTAACTTAATCGTGTCTCGTCTCACTTAATAATGTAAGTTAGACAAGTAAATAATGTAAATAATCTTTAATCAGCATGCTTTTTTATCATTAATGGATCAGTTAACGATTATCACTTTGCGAAATAATCATTTTATCATAATCTAGCATAATTATGATATTTCGACAATGATATCAATTCAATATTCCTCTCAGTTTTCATAATTTTTTAGATGTGGTAGCTGCTACTTTCACAACTTTTCTTGTACGTCGATGTGGACATGGACAATATCCGGCATCTTCACCTGGTGAACCCGCGAAACCAGGACTACCGCTACCACCAACATAACCACGTTGACCTGAATGGTAGTATTACTTATTAACTGTTATTATGCTGAAAAATTAATTAAGCTGAAGATATTCAACAAAATTGTTGGAATAGATTACTGACCATGCATATAACTATTAGTATCAATAGATTTGGTTTCCCCTAAAAAAAAGAGAATAAATCTGACCTGGTTGCCCAGCATCTCCTTGTGGTCCCAACGGACCTTGTGGACCTGGGCCTCCTGCATTTCCTGGTGGACCCATAAAACCTTTAGGTCCAATTTGACCTCGTGGACCAGGTTCACCTGCTGGACCTGGAACTCCACGTGCTCCTTCTCGGCCTGGCGGTCCGGGTGGCCCTTCTTTGCCAACTGGCCCTGGTTCTCCATTTTCGCCTGGTGCCCCAACTGGACCAGACTGACCTGGATGCCCTGGAAGACCATCACTTCCGGTTGCACCCTGCAAAATAGTACTTTTGTGGGAATGTTGAAAAATTTTTTTTGAATTACAATTTTCAATTCATCTGGAATTTAATTAAATGGAATAAATTAAATTAATAGTTGAGTAGTCAAAAACAAACAGCCATTGTAAAAAAAAGAAAAAAAAGTGATTAAAAGCAAAGAAATGCCTGTTCTCCTGGTGGTCCGGGAGGTCCCGGATATCCCACATGACCAGCTGGTCCTGGTGGACAGACTCTGCACGAAGCATAATCTTTCGGTCCTTCAATTGGTACAGAAATTCCCGGAACACCAGGTTCACCTGGTAGACCTGGTTGACCAGGCATGCCATCCATTCCGTCCGTACCTGGTCTACCGGTTGGTCCTGGTGGACAGCGATTCGATGTATCACAGTCTATAACAGTTGTTTCATTAAAATTGAATTAAAGCAAAAAATGTAAAGAAAAACTACCAAATTTCTGAAATTACTCGTATAAAGATATTTTTTTTTTTTTGTATAAAACTTACTGCATTTTGGATCTGCTTGACGAACCAAACGTTTTTGTGTCGTTGGTTGCATAATACGGGCTTCTTGCAATTCCATCCAGATTTGATCCTGCAAAACTTTTCTTTGAACATATCAATTCCATACCGGTTGATTATTAATTTTCAAATATAATTTTATGATTTCTATTAACTTTTACCACAGGTAACATTCCTATGACTCATCAGGAGTTTTCATTTGAGATTTTTAATATGTCAATTTTAATATATTTAGAATTCTATGAGATATTATCGAAAGAAATGAATGGAAGTGTACAGATAGCAAAAGAAGTTGATAGATTTTCTATCACTCAGTAAAATGTTTCAAATCTAAGCTTCAAAAATTACTTGCCTTAAATTAAATCTGAGAGTTATTCATTCCATCATCATGCAGTCAATCTTTCAAATATTCTAGAAATTTTACGGCCAGATTATCAGCCTAATATTTGTGAATTGTTAAGCTGTTTTCCCAACATTTTATCAAATTTCTTAACTAATTGTCCTATTATTTCATTATCCAACCCCTATCATTCTCAGATTATAGCTAACTTCTTTGATACTGCATCAAATATTCCTACTCAGATTGCTACAATTTTCTTTTTCCTCGCAACTGTCGTATCCTATGGCTTTTTCGTTTATTATCATTATCGTTTTGGGCAAAAAATAGAATTTGAAATCAAAAATTGGTTGAAAATTCCGAGAAATTTTTTTGTAACAATTATCTCTAAATTAACAGCAAATTTCAACCGTAATTAACAAAATTAAATGGTGAAAATACTAGAATAAATCGCTAAAAAATTTGACACAAACAATCTTTTTTTTTTTTCGAAAATAATCTAAAAAAGATATTTCAAAATTTATTTGTGTTGTACGATTTGATGATATGATATTTGTGTATTGTCTGTTTACTTTTTTTCTTTTATTTTCAGTTTTATTTTTATTTTTATTTTTTAAATCCACTAACAGACATTTTCGGAAAGTACACTAGCACAGTTTATTGGAATGAATTTATATTGCAAATATGTTAGTGGGTCAATGTGATGAAATTTTTAAGTTGTATAGACTAAATTGAAAAGAATTCATAGATTGCGAACGTACAAAGTTGCTATAAAAGAATTTGATTTCGAATTTCAGTACAAAATATTGAAACAAACTCACTTGCATAATCATAAATTCATCCATACTTACAGCTAACTTATATTTTAGCATCATAATGGAACCGAAAAATTGATGTATTTGAGCAAAGATAAAGGCTATCGTAATGATCGAAACAATAACAGTCGAAAAAGCGGCGACTTTTGCTTTAATCATAATTATGATTCAATTCTCAGGATGAAATATCGTCGAAAAATACTGGAAATGAAATTATTATAATTGATTAAGTTAGTTTTTTAAACTTTTTAATTATCAACGATTCGAAAGGAGAAAAGAAAGATCACGTGAATCACCAAAATGTGGAATGACGTACAATTCATTTCCCACATTAAACAGTAACCATAAAAATATGATCAATGATCGAGAATGAAATAAGCTGAAACTTCACAATCTATTCTTATAATGTAATCTTAATAATGCTATTCTAATTCGGTTAGAATTGAATTGTGATACTTCTATCTATAAATTTTATGAAAATTAAGGAGAATAAAGAAAAAAAAAGAGGTAAGGATTTCTCGAAGTACGCATCAAACAATCATTGCTTCAAGTCGAACTAATTAAAACTCTTTTATTAATTGGTCAGTTAAAGAGACGTAATAATTATGCCTTTGCTATATATCTGATAACCTCATGCTTCTGATAAAAATTTTAAATAATTTCAATGATGATGATGAAATTCCTGATATAATGCAACAGCTTTTATATTAAGGAATAGCAGGATTGGTACCAGTTGCCTCGGATCATTATACTGGTATTGGTAGTAATAAATGGTGATAGTGATTGCATAGTACTAATGACGGATAAATTAATCGGTCGAACGGATGTTCCGGTTCCACTGCAATATCCAACGTTATGTAGTTTGATTGATAAAGAAGGAGAAAGAGTCATAAATTGAATGAATGACAATGTTGAAGAATTTAAATAAAATCATTTAAAACTCGTTATTTCATTTTATCTCCGATCGATGTTCCGTTTTACCGTATAGATTTTGGAAGAATGAGAGAAGGGAAAAATAAATAAACAAACAAACAAGGAATGTCATCTTCTACAACTTCTTTTCTTTTCCATCTCATTTTTGATTATCTTTCGTTCAACAGTTAAATTATGAATTTTATTCTTTCACTTCAAATTTATTCACAATTCGTTTGTTTTTTATGAATGAAAGAAGAAAAAAAAAAAAAAAAGAACGCATTTATTCCTAATAAGAAATTATTTGGTTGATTTGCCCCATTTTCTTTGTTTTTTTTTTTTTTCTCTCTCCCTAAAATTAACTCTCTTCGTTAATTAAATTTTCGTACAATTTTCCTTTGTTTTCTTTTTCATTAAAAAAAAAAAAAAAAAAATCTCTCGCCTTATAACTCTTTCAATTTGTTTATTTTTTTTTTTCTGAAATAAAATTTTAATTTTATCTTTTTCTAACATCAAGTTATTATTGCCATTTACTTAACAAGATATTATCATCTCATTAGGACACTTTATTATTCGCTTGTTCGAAACAACCTTTTTTGTAATATCTAACAAATGTTAATGTTCTTTCTTATTAAATGACAAAAATTCATCGATCATAGGGAATGATTCCTACATCTTTTTTTCACAAACATTTTTACACATTTCATTGTATTTTTTCTTTTGTTTCTTTGTTTCATTGGAATATTTTCAAATTAACTTTTCTAAGTAATGCATTGTAAATCTGAAATGAATAACGAGCCTAAACTTGAGTAAAATTCGTTTATTCTTAATTAGATATATATTCTTTCTAGTTTAACGATTAGATCAAACTAATTGGATATCAATTTTCACTTTAGTTTGCATTACATTACGCCATAAATCAATTCAATCATAGTAAAAATTTGAGTGAAATTTTAACATCTAATAAATAGCAAAAAACTTAATTATAATTCAAAATTTAAAAAAGTATAGGCCAAATATTTGTTATCTTAGCAAATACTTAAATATGAATACTACAAATGAATTAATGTCAAAGTAGGAAATCATCGAAAATTGATAATTTTATTACATTTCGATATTTTTCATTATTAGAAACAAAAATTCAGCCATTAGTTGAAATAGTTTTAGATGCTTGAATAATATATTGATACAGTAAATTGAATACAGTGAATGAGGAATTCATTAAAAAATGAATAATTAAGTAAAAATTTATTCCTTTCAGCTAATATACTGTTTATCATTGACCAAAACTGGCAATGGATGATTATGAAGATATTTTCATTTTTGGCAAATGCTCCTCAAGCAATAAATTTGCATTCTGATGAAAATTTCCAAGCGTTTCAAAATACTGCAAACAGCAATTACAATGCATTGAAACAAATGAATTGGCAGAAAATAATAATTTTAAAAAATTTAATTTGAAATCTCAGTTGCTGCAATAATAATCAAGAAATAATCAATTGTCGAATTAAATGACTAATTGCTTATGTATTAATTTCATCAAAGATTTTTGTGGAAGAAAAAAAAGAAAAAGAAATGAATCAATTGTTAATTGATAATCAGCTTCATAATTATTAAATTTAATTTAAGCATAAATAATTCCATTATTATTACATTAAACGAAGAAAGCTAAATTAAAAGTTTAGCCATAAACTATTATTAATTGAGTTAATTTCATGTAAATTTAACTAACATACATCAAATAGTTCCTTTTGATGTTCCTCTTTATCAATGGATAAATGTTCAGGAAATGCTGCAACTCGAGCAGCTTGTTGATCAAATTCGCTTACCATACGTTCATAGAATTTCCCTTTTTCTTCTACCATTTCCGTAGTTCGTGCTTGTTTAAGCTTAAATAATATAAAATTAAAAAAAAAAAAAGAAAAATAACAAAGAAACAAAAAGATCATTTTAATAAAAGGAATAAAGAAGAAAAAATTCATCTAAGATAAAATATTAAAAATTAAAAGAGAGAGAGAGAGAAAAAAAAATTAAGCCTAAATATTGTATCTCAATAATTATTAATATTAATACATTAAACAATTTTAAATATCAATTTGCCGCGGTAATATTTCTCGAAGAATTGCTAGTAAAACGAACTGCATGTCTAGCAGCATCCATAGTATCGCGTGCTTGCATCAATTTCTTTTGCGCTTCAATCATTGCTAACTGTTCTTGTGTTACGAATCGTCGCATTCTGCGAATTGATCGACGACCTAAAAATTTGAAACTATCGTTTAATTGTAAAATTTCGAATAATTTATAAAATGTACTTAATATATAAAAATTTTTGAATGGATGAATGAATCAGTTTAGATAAATTGCGCTATTTTGTCATTAACAAATTCAACCTTACCTAATCTTACATTCAAATTAATTTTATTTATCATTTTCAGCTAAAAATAATGGCTTAAGTTATCTTGTCAAAATTTTGATAAATTTTAATAGATAAACATGATTATCACTTCAACAGCTAACAACTTTATCGAATGGATGATTTAAACTAAAAATAAGTTACAGATCTAAAATTTTAAATAAATTGAATTATTTTGAAACGAAATAAAAATGTTAAAAATAAAAATATTATCAAAAACCTTTAGCTTGCATTTCACGATTCATTATTGCTAAACGTTTAACAACTGCTTCAGCATCAATTAAAGCAGCCTGAAAATTAACTGTAATTAACAAATTTTAATTTGAAATTTTCGACTAAATTTTGCTGTCATTATAATTTCAACATACAAACAATATTTATTGTCCATTATATCTGTTATCATCAAATAATATATTCGGTGAATGAAAAGGTAATCATTTCATTCAGTATACCAAAAAATGGTACACGTACGTAACAAAAATGTGGATTGGCATTGATAACGGATAATTTCATTATCTCAACGATTGGTTATAATATTAATAATTTAAACGATCTAAATGAGTAATTTTTGCTAATGTCAACTATATCATTTGATATGAAATGTTCATAACAGTCATATTTTCAATAATCATAAAATGCATAAAAACGAATGGAAAAAAAAATTTCAACAAATTGCAGCTTAATTTCTTCGATCTTTCCGGTTACCTGAGCTTTTTCCGTGTGAAATGGTCGGAAAGCATTAATGTTTTGGGCGAATACCTCATATGGATCTGCTTTCTCACCACACTCAATGTTTCCATGCCGTAAAATTGTTTCATCATTTTGCAAGACAACTTCTAATCGATCAACCAACTTGTCCACATCTTCTTGATATCTATAAAATTATCATTTATCACTTCATAGTGAATAGTTTTCTTTAAAAAAAAAAGAAAAAAAAAAAGATTGTTGGATCATCAATGATTATGATAAATTGAGATGGCAGTAACTGAAAAATTGATCTTTTACAAATAACAATTAACCTAGCAAAGATGGAATTGAGATATTTTATGAGTTATTGCAACATTAACTTAATAAACAATGCACTAATTAATCATTCCTAATTTATTCGAAAGAGCGTTATCAATCAAAAGATTTTACTAATTGTTGATTTCTATTGCCAACAAACAGAAGATTGATGATATGAAGTTTCATTTTTAAAAATTTATTCATCACTTTGATTCATTAGTAATAAATTCTCAAGTAATTAATATATCCATTAACCAACTTGTAATATTTCTCGATGTCAACAACAAATTCTGGTGCTAAACGTGTCTGCTCCACAATTCCCATACGTTCGCCTACCTGAAATAAATTTATTAATTCATTAAAAACAGAAAAAAACAAATAAATAGACAAAACTTTTTAATTTGCTATATTAGTTAATTATGCAAGGAATTGAAAAATATGTATCAATAATTCTTTCATAAGCTTTAGTTTAACAATGCAAATTAGTTAAATTTATTTTTAACAATATTGAAATATTGCATCTAAAATATTCAAATTATTATTTAATCATTTTTCATCGCATTTGCTCCTTTTTCTTTTTTCACATTTTAAATAATCTCAGCAAAATCGAAATACACGAATAGAATTTGGTTAATTAATCTAATAATGTCTCTATATTTAAATCGAACAATTGTGAAATTTTTCATACTTTTTTAAAGATCTCAATTTAGTTCGAAGATTAAACGAGCCTTGAAAAAAAGCTTTCCGACAGGTCCACGTTTTTTTCTCTTTTCCGATTCATTAGCACCACCGACAGCCGTAGATGTTCCGGATTCATCCATCCAAGACTACAATTATTTCAAACCATTCACAATCAGTAGCCAAATAACAATGAATTGTTTTAAGGTCAAGTTTATATTTATAAATGAATTTTGTGAAATTATACGATATAATCAAAATATTGAAATGTTTAAGTAATCGCACAACACTGAATCATCACATACTTAGTGCATAAAGATGGTACTTACCTATTGTTACAAAATAAAAATTACCAGTTTATTTATTTCCAGATCAATTTATGCATATTTTTTTCAAAACTTTTTGTAAAATTCGATTAATTGAAATTAGCCTAATATCATATCACTGAAATGATAAATTTATCCATGGTGATATTAAACTGACAAGTTTATTTTACAAAGCTACCAAGAAATGACTAATTAGCTCTAATGAATTCAATCATTCAAAAGGCAAAATAAAAGCAAAAAGAAAGCATACAATAAATAAAAATAACAAAAGTGTAAATATTGAAAAATAGAAAAATTACAAAAAACGAAATATGTAAAGAACCAAACAAAAAGTGGTAAAAAATAAATCAAACATAATAAGTAAGTAATTAATTGAAGCAAAATTTTGCAATCTATACAATAATATAACAACTAAAAGTCAAATTTTTGACGGGTTTAAATTTAAATAATACTTCCAGTAAAACTTAAATTCAACTTGATTAGTACCAGAAAAATATTCGTATTAACATATCTGTCAATTAAGGATAAAAATTTTAAATAATTAAAAAATGGCTTGCAATGTTGGATTAATATTTGAACATGCATTATTGATATCCAAATTAATGATATAATCTAAAAACATAGGTAAAATTAAAAAATGAAAGAAAGTAAAAGATATATGAAATGTTCCAAAAGCTTCACATATGTCATAAAAAAATATTCAAATATCATTTTTTTTGCTAAATTTTGCTCTTATAATATGAATATTGCTGACCAATATAAGTTCATCTATTCAAACAAAATTTAATGTTCTAATGAAAAGATAAAAACTTCACAATTTATGGCAATTGTTTTATGGATAAATCAAAATGGATTTGGAAAATGAATTGGAAGAAGAAAGCTATGAATAAAACGATTGAAATTGGACAAATATTCAACCATTGCTTCCTCATCCATTTTTATCGATTCTTCATTTTTAGCTATTTTTTTTAAATTTTTTTCTCCAACCTTCTCTCTTTCTCTTTGTCCCTCTCTCTCTCTCTCCTTTGTTGTAAATCTCATTTTAATTTAGTTTTTAAAAACACTTTTATAGGCATCAGTTTAAAAAATGACTCTTTTCATACATGTTAATTTTACATCGTATGATCAAAAGTGATCATTTTTTTTTTTTTTAAGAGTGACCATTTCATATGTGTTAATTTCACTTTGCATTGCTAATATTGACCATTAATATTTCATAATGGACATTTAGTATCCATAAGATTAACCGTATACTCTCATAAACACTTTTACTTGTAGTTAATGAAATCTTTTTCAGATGGTGCCATTTTCATTTTCTTGCATGTTTCATTTCTAATAATCTTTAATTGGCCCAGTCATTTCCCGCACATGTAAATATATACACATACGGATATATATATATATATATATATATTGGAAATAAAATGGAATGGAAAGACCACTAACAATTATTCAGTTCCGGAAATTAAGTCAACTCAGCACTGTCGAGTCGGTCGGTGACACAACGATTTGTCGCATTGCATTTGTGCATTAGCCATACTCTCTTCCTCGATATTAGCCAATATTTTGCTTCATCTATCCTTAGGCATTCTTTTTTGTTCTTGAAGGATAGACTGGTTAGTTTGCTTATTTCATAACAAAATTGCTCATTTTATTTCAATTTTTCAATTATAAAATTCTCTTCTTTTTCAATGTATCACTTTTTGTAATACAGTATTAATTAATATTTTTGTCATTCTTTCTATCTTGTGGAAATTTTAAAAGCTTTTATTCAATCGATATTCTTCTTTATTCTATTGTTCTTTTTTTTCCCTCTTGAAGAATTTTGTTTTATTTTGATTTCGTTGCATTTCAATATGTTTCATAATGAATGATACAATAAACAACGATTTACATTAACAATTAATGACACAAATAACATTAACAAATCATTAATTATTATTAGTAATATTGTTAGATTTGATTATATATGTATTAACTTAATATTCTCCGTTAATAACGATTATTTTAATACAATATTCGACTATTACTTTCACATTAATCTTACTTGCAAATTTTTTTCTTTTCTCTTTTTTGTATAGAGAACATATTGTTAATGTCTATTAAACCGATCAGATTGCACTCGAAATTGTTGATCAAACTGACACGGCTAATCACATTAGCAATACTGATATGTTGGTGTATTACACAATAGATTGACATTAACACAGCAATATTTGGAAAATGATGTATTGATATATCGATATCAGATATTGTTATACCTATATTTTTGTTAACATACGATATTTGATTATTGATATATTGATTCATTTATGTTTGGATATTGGTGTATTAATATATATCGATATTTATGTGTTGTGAATGATATATTAATATTCGGATCTTGACAATATTTATATACCGACATTGGGATATTGGTAGTGATATATCGGTATTTAAATAATGACATATTGAAATTAGAATATGTGCTGATGCAACAAGACTGATTGATTTATATCCGTCGCGGATAAGTTCTGCCGTATATGGCCTTTATAAACACAACTTATCATAATATAAATATTTACTTTTAACTGTTTTGAAATTATCTTGTTCATTAAAATTTCAATTTATGTACTAAAATACTGTTTTATTTTTAGATAATTAAAATTGGAAGGAGTGTAAGGACGATAAACTATTGTTATTAATTACAGCCTTCATAACCATTCCCTGGTTAATTAATTTAGCTGAAAAATGCTAATAGAAATTCAAAATAAATCATTAAATGTGCTCGTTTTATATTATGAAATTAATGCAACCCTTTTTCTTTTCTTGCTAAAGAATTAAAACATTCTTTATTAGTCACGGATATATTATTTTATTATTATTATTATTATTATTATTATTATTATTATTATTATTATTATTATTATTATTATTATTATTATTATTATTATTATTATTATTATTATTATTATTATTATTATTATTA
>JABVXV010000156.1:0-140376 GCA_013365325.1 Dipetalonema caudispina
GTTCGTTATTGTTTTAAAGAGTGGCTTCTTTTGTCTTTTTATTTCTTTGTTAATACAATCAATCATTCATTTCAGAATGATTTATTTGGGTAAAGTGAATTAAGTATAAGAGTAACAAGATGTTTTTGATAAAATGGATGATTAATTAATTTTAGATCGAATATTATCAAAGTAATCTAAATAAAGCCTAGAGGAATTGAAATTAGTGATAAGGTGGAAATTTAATTCATTGGTTTTTTTTTTTTTGCGTGCGTTTTTTTTTTCTTTAAATTGTTAA
The DNA here is from genome assembly GCA_013365325.1 of Dipetalonema caudispina. Taxonomy (NCBI): domain Eukaryota; kingdom Metazoa; phylum Nematoda; class Chromadorea; order Rhabditida; family Onchocercidae; genus Dipetalonema; species Dipetalonema caudispina. Next base: position 278 of record JABVXV010000156.1, read on the forward strand.
TTAATTTCGTACATATCATTCGATTATTCGAATTTTTTCTTTTTTTTTTTTTTTTAATTTGTTTTTTTGTGTCAAAATTTCTCTGAGATTTTCTGAAATTACTGGAGAAATATGAAATTTTCATTGTAGAAAAATTTTTTAACAATTTTTAAAGTTTACTTTGGAAAGAAAAGTGCTTATCTCTGTGATTGCTTTTTGATTGCTTACATCGTATCACTTAAATATGACATTGATTATGTGTTTTTTTTTTTTGTCTGTTTCATCTGTTTGTTTTTACATTTTTTTTTCTGGAATTCCGAATTTGAAAGGATTTTTTTCCATGTAGAATTTTGCCTTTGCTTTCGGAAATAATGTGTTTTTATAATAATTGCAAGTGTGAGAAGCAGAAAATTAACTTAAATACGGGAAAAAGAAAAAAGAAAAAAAGAAGTCAGAATTTTATTTGTAAGCTGAATGATCAAATTTTCAGTTCTTTCATGATAAATTTATACGTATTTCATTTGGATCTTGATCAGAAATGTACATTACCTTTGTTAAATTTCCTTGAAATTATGACAGTTGGCTAAGTGTAAATTGGTGATTTCAAATTATTTTAGGGTATTTTTAATTCTGATGAAATTGCGCGAATAGGAATGAACGGTACACAGATGACAAATTCGTATTATTTAGAAATACAATCATATCAAATTTGGTAATTCATTCTTCAATTCCTTCATTAAAAAAAATGAGGCGGGGAATAATGATTTATTAATGTAATTATTGTCGAGTATATAATTCATAAAATTTCATAAAATTTTGTTCCAAATTCGAATTGCTACAATAATGGCAAATTGTGATTTTCCTTTTTTTTTTTTTTTTTTAAATTTTATACATGTGTTTGATCGTTTTCATTATTGTAAAACGTTGATATTTTCGACGTACCTTTCTTAATTTTTTTTTTTTTTTTTTGATATAAATATTTTACTATGTTTTTATTTTTTTTTATTTATTTTTTTCACTTGTAAATCAATGTGTCAAAAAAAAAATTTGAAAAGAAATTGAAAATTAAAGAAAAAAAAAAAAGTAAAAGCAAATAATATTTCATTCATTTTGCTTCTTCTTTTCTCCTTCTTCTCCTTCTTTATACGTATGTTAATTTTATTTGATGCAAATGAAAAGTGCAAAAATATTACAGATTATATTATTCATTAAATATTGCTACTGTTAAATTTTCAACAAAAATTGTATCAAATTTTGAAAAGTGATTAAATCAATGATCAATGTTATTTTCGTTCAAAGATTGATATATTAAACGTACATTAATTCTTTGTCAAACAAGAAAAAAAAAAAAAAAAGATTTTGATCAATTTTGTAAAAGTACGAACAAATAATCATTTCAAAAATATATATTATATTCAAAAGATGAAAATTTATCAGCTCCAAGCAATATTAGATGGATAATTTCAATCCATTTTAATTCAAATTTTATATCAATTATTTTAGGTGTTAGGAAAAAAAGAAAATATGAATTATTTAATTTTACAATTTTAATGAATGTTTTAGATGAGCAATTTATTCTTTAATTATTATTATTGGCTACTTGTAGTTTTCCTCAATATAATTAATTGATCATTATCGTATTGTATTTTTAAATTTTGTAAAATTTTCGACAACATAAATAATATCAACAAAAATTTTGATGAAAAATATTTTGATACTAATTTTAATGTTTAATTTATCTTAATATCATATATCTTGCATGCAATATGCAAATTGATTTATGCATGCATCAAATTTGCATATTGTTCCAATGCTTGCATAAAAATTTATATTGTTTCATATGAGGTAGATTGATAGAGGAATTGGAAGAAATATAGGAAGTAAAGATGAAGAGAGAAAAATGGAAGAAGAAGAAGAAGAAGAAGAAGAGAAATGAAGGGAAAGAGTAGAGAGGAATAGTACGTGATAATGTTAAAAAAGAATAGCAAATATACGTGATTATTATTAGGTAAAATGGATACCGTATCTTAGAAGGATAAAAGAGGTGTAAGATATTAGTAGTGTTTGTGTATGTGTGTGTGTCTGTGTATGTGTGTGTGTATGTGTTTGTGTATGTGTGTGTGTCTGTGTATGTGTGTGTGTATGTGTGTGTGTCTGTGTGTGTGTCTGTGTATGTGTGTGTGTGTACGTGTGTGTGTATGTGTGTGTATGTGTATGTGTGTATGTGTGTGTGTGTGTGTGTGTTATGATGATGATTGTTGGCTGTTTTTGTTAGTTTTTTGTTTTTTTAGAGTGAATGCTATTCTTCCCGAGATAAACCGGGATTTATTAATGGAAAGGAAGAAAGTGAGGAATGTAATTGTTTCCGAGAAATAGAATTAAAAATTTATTAATTGAAGAAATGATGAGAGAGAGAGAGGGAGAGAAAGATAAATGATGAATTATAGGAAATAGATATATAATTGATTCAAGTTTTTTTTTTTTTTCTTTAAAGATTTTCATTATCGTTATTATTATTGAATGAATTTATAATTTTTTCATTTAAAATTTTAATTTAAAATTTTTAAATGTATATATATATATATGTTAGTGTTAATTTATACGAATATATTTCATTAATTAATTTTTTTGATTAATCCATTTCTTTGATTAATTAATAGATAATATTTTAGCAAATTTATAGTTTTTTGTTGCTTTTTTTTTTTTTTTTTTTTGTTTTTCATTATACATGATATGGTTTTTTTTTTTTTTTTAATTTAGAATTTAGGATTATAGGTGAAAAAAAAAAAAAAATGTAAAATAATTCTATTATTGACAATGATTTATTTTGTTTCTTCCTTTTTCTTTTTGTTTTTTTCTTGTTTATTTCATTTGGCATAAATTTTTTGCATAAAATGTAACTTTAAACTTTCCTATTTAGTTTTGAAAAAAAAAAAAAAAAAAACATTAGTATAAGTGTTATGGTAGAATAAATGATTTAAAAGGTATGAATTAATTTGCAATGTTAAATTTTTGAGAAATTTAAATTTTAATAATTTCATTTATTTTATTTTATTTTATTTTATTTCAATAATTTAATGCTTTATAATTGAATAGTAAATGAATGATATTGGATCATTATTCAATCACATGTGAAATAAAGTGGGAGAAAAAAAAAAAAAAAAAAAGAAAATGAGAAAACAGGTTTTCACTGATGACCTTTATCTATTTTCTGGACAGAAATTTGGCATTAAATAATGTCTGATGTTTTGATGATCATAGGGGACCAATTAGTGAAATAGAAGAGTAATTTCTAGCATAATTAATTTGTGCTATTGTTATAATATATAATTTAAATGAATAAATTTAAAAATTCATTCATTTTCAGTGGAATTACATTTAGCAAGTAATCGTTAATTGCTTTTGAAAGAACATCAGGAAGAAATTGTACATAATGGCAGGTAAGTAAATGTTCTCCATAAGAGATTTCAAATGGAAAAAGATTATTTAATATATGTACAATTATTTTATTTTTTCTTTTTTTTTTTGAAATTATATTGAATTACTTATTGTAATGATTAGTTAAAGTATTAAGTTCAAAATTTTTTTTTTTTTTTTAAAAAAAAAAAGAAAGACTGATTGTAAATTGATAATTCTAGTGAAATAATTTATCAATTTTTCAGCAGGGATCGAAAAAGTCAGAGTACAGATGGGACATGCGACTGTAAGTTTTAACCAAATATATATCATTATTATAAGGATGAGAGAATTTTTTTGTGTCCTAAATAATTTTCATAGTGAATGTGAGGATTTTGCTTGAATTATGGGATAATATTTTCAGTGTATTTTAATTTAAAAGTTTTTCAAAAAAATTGCAACAAAACCGGTATAAATATTTCAGGTTAGCGAATTTCCAGTACATTTAGCAGGAAAAGTAGCTCCAGGAAGACGTGCTTGTGATTCGTTAGATATAGTTACAAATGTTCGGGGATTAATTCCGCAGGAGAATATACCGATTTATCGTTATGATTTCCGTGTATTAGAAGAATATCCACCCAAAAAAGGTAGCAAAGAACCATCATTCAAAGAAGTAACGAAACAAACGCGAAATGAGTAGGTGGTTTTCTTGCTTTAATAGTTCTTAGTTATTAATGACAAAATCTTCATGTTATTGACCCCCTGTTCTTTTATGCATATCAAATTTATAATCTTCGAACGTATATTGCTACATTTTACGAAGAGTTGTAACTACCCAAAAATTGGTATTTGGAAATTGAGTACTATTCACTGTAATGGAATTAGTAAAATGAATAGTATGAGGAGAGCGGTTTTAAAGATTTACTTGGAGAAAGGGAAGAGACAGAAATCATGATATTTTCTTATCTGCAGATTATTACGTTGTGATTTTCACTGATTTTCAAGAAAATTTGATGATACTGACAGAAATTTTTCAAGTTATCTTGCGGTGGATCGTAAAACAAAATGTTTGGCGATTTATCAGACTTTGTTGAGACGTGAAAAGCAATTTTTCGGTGCTATAGATTCGTTAATTTATGATCGTGCGTCGATTTTATATTCTCTACGAAAATTATCATTCCCAAAATCTAGTGGTGATGAGGTTGAGTTTTTTTTTTTTTTTTTTTTCATTTCCCAAAATCTGTGTACTGTGTATATTTATATGTATATATATATATATATATATAAGTGACTGCATGAAGATCTTTTATAGTTAGCTGAAAATAACAAGGCCTGTAAAAAAATCATTGGATAAAGAAGGGTGTTTGAGGTAGCAATCGAGATGTGCCAATAGCTTTTATATAGCCAGAATAGGTTTTATTGCGTAGTTTCCCTACTTATGTTTAACAGTAAATTTCTCCTACTTTATTTCAATCTCGAGATATGAAAATGTTGAATGTAATTAATTCCTGGAGAACCAATTAAAATTTCCTCCCAAAAAATCAATTTATAAATCGCTTCGTGACTCATTTTGTTTCATAATTCGACAAATATACCAAATACAGAGTTTAATTTAGTAATTTTGCATTGAAAAGTTAGTCTTAGGAACTTGATTTAAACAATTTGCAAATATGATGTTTGACAACTCCAAAATTGCTCGACATAGATTTTCTCTCTATCCATTTTATATTTCCTGGTTTGAAAATGAAATATATTTTTAGCAACAACAAACATTTTATCTAAAGCCTGATGAACTTCCCACGAATACACTTGGTGAGGAGTGTGTGAAAGTTCATGTACACGTGAGTTCATCTTGATCTTAATTTTTAATCTTTATTTTGTGTAAGTATCATATTAAAAATACTGGATACATTACAAAAAACTGAGACCTTACTCCACATTTAATGGTTTAATGTCATGTTGGTAGTAAGAAGAATTCATATTAAGGTTTTCCTGAACTCGGTAATAGCTGGAAGACTTTTTATGTTCCAATTGAAAATGGCTTGATAATTCTACCCAATATTTGAGTAATTTTTTTTCCTTGTTGCGGAATGCTAAGATAGTGAAATAAACACATTTTTGGTTATTGGTCTATAGAATCATCAAGTGGATATGTCAAGTTTTGACCGAAAGCTTCTGTTCGTTTCAAGTTTTGCTGTTACAGACGATCTGGAAGATTTCTTTTTTTGATACAGGTAAAACCTTGTAAGGAGGATTTTCAATTGACAATGAATGATTTGAAGAGTTGCGTTAGTAACAATCCAGATGAGGTCAAACACAGTTTACAGCAGTTTTTAGAAATCTTGGCTATGCAAGAAGTATTTTTCATGCAGTAAGTTAAATGTTCCTTGTTAATGTGAAAAAAGTTTGCTACACAAAATTCATCCTAAATGTACCGTTACAGTGTCTGGTAATGTCTGGAGGCCATTTAGGAAAATTGAAGCATTTTTGCTTCAATTTTCGTATTTGACTAAGAAGTTCTCATCTATAAGTCTAAGACTGGTTGTTCATCCATGGATTCAAGTTTAGCATCGATGACGTTTAAAATCATAACAGAAGATCTCGGTACCGTGATATCATCTGACCTTTACCGATCACCGATCATCAGTGATTTTGAATCTCATTTGATTGCTGACTTCTCAAAAATCGTGTGGTGTTTTGTTTTTGTTTGTTTGTTTTTTGGTGCTTCTCCTTTACCAATTACATATTTATTTCAAGGAGTCGCTTTGTAAGTTATGGAACAGGAGAATGTTACCTTATGGATCCGAATCAGTTTGGTTTTGGCGAAAGCGATGCACCCGAGTTGAAGGAAGGGAAATATGTAGCTGTTGGTGCAGTAAAGGGTGTTCGAATCATTGAGGGACCGCGAGGTTTTAAAGAGGGTATCAATGCTGCATTGGTAGTAGACGGTTAGTCAGTATGTATCTCTAGAATTTTGACTTGCCAGTAATCTTTAGAAGATACCGATTGTATAAATTTCGCAGAATTATAGAAGTTTACGAAAACACTGATGATTCTCCTCAAGACCTTTGACCCTGAGAGATGTCGAAAACTTTTCGAATTCTGGTAAGTTTGAAGTAGAGCGTGATCTGATTTAATAGGATTAAAGTAACAAAAGAGCAGATGAAATATATCGATTGAATTACTAAAATGTTGTTTTACACAAATGAGTTTGTTTCTTCATATGTGTTAATTTTAGTTAAAAAAGCAGCATTTCATATCGATAATCAGGACTTACTTGAAAAGGTGGAACACATCCTTCGAAGGAGTAGAGTTGATTTGACGCGTGGTATTGATCAGCAATCAATAGCTGTTTTAAGTAGTATTCTCAAAGGTATTTTTCCTGGCGGCAGATATCAGTCATTGCTAGTTGTTTCTGTTCATATTCATAGGAAAAGTTTCCTAATTCAAAAGTAATAGCATTGTTATGTTATCGTTGAGTTTTTTATTCATCTTTGCATATTCCGCTGTCCTTTCATTTATTCATTCTCACCATCTTATTGTTCAATAATTTACTACTAGTAGAGAAAACATCTTGTGTCGGTCCATGAAGAAAAGTTGGCCGTGCTACTACCAAGTAAATTGTCGAATTATATCAAAAAAAAAATCCGAAATTTTCGGTATTATATTTTGCTAGTTTTTTCCTTAATTCCTTGTGTAAACCGCTGAAAAAACTTTGATTGCAGGCTTGTATGTGCGTTGTAATTATGGTAAAAACCGTGCATTCACTGTTGCAGGCATTTCAAAGGAAAATGCGCGAACATCAAAGTACGATCTTTTAACCACTCTTTCATTATACTATTGCTGCATACTACTGTTCTACCAATTTACTAATTTTTCTTTTTTTTAAATTTTCAAGATTTTCAAGGTTGGTGACTAGAAATGGTGAAATGTCGGTTGAAAAGTACTTCGGGACGAAGTATTCAATGAAGCTGAAGTATCCAACGTTGCCGTTGATTGTGGAACGATGTCAACCAAAAAACAACCTTTATCCCATAGAAGTGTTAATTGTATGTGAGAATCAGCGGGTATCAAAGGGTCAACAGACATCGTCTCAAGTGCAGACGATGATTCGAGTAAGTATGGGGTATTTTGTGTTTGCTTTAATTCCCACCGTGCTTTCTGAATTTAATAATTGTGTCAAGTCAGTTTGGTTTCCAAAATTCGGTCAATTTTTCCGTTTATAAACTTCTGATCACTATTCTTTTTTTCGAAATTTTGAAACATGCTTCTAAAATAGGTACTGAAATATGCTGGTTGCTCATTGATGCTTTTTCATATCAGAACATAAGCATTTCTTTGCAATGTGGTAATGTCTTCCAAGTAGTCCAATGAAACAAGCTGTCCTCTGTGACTTTTTATGTTCCTTTATTAAGCTTTGTTGACTTTTTTTTCAGGCATGTGCAACAGTTCCAACTCTTCGACTACAACAAACGAATACTTTGAGCAAAGCGATGAAGCTTGGCACCACGGATAAGAATAGATGGTTCGCTAAATGTAACGTGGCTGTTACAAATAATTTGGAGGTGTTTTTCATTAATATCTTTTTTTTGTCTTTATTTGTTTTAGTTCTTACTTTCAAGAATGTCAGCGAAAGTTCTGTTGGAGAAGTTCGCAAAATTTTGAAAATTTTTAAGGAAGGAATTTAATTATGCTGAATTACCATACGTACTTGTTATGTAAAATATATCTCAATTATGTCGAAAGCAATAACGAAATTAAGTGAAGGCACCCAGGAAAGATTGTTTTTTTTTTCTTTTTGTAGTTCACGGCAAGAGTACTTCCTATGCCAACTATTGAATATCGTACTAATGGATGGATAAAACCAAGTGAGAAGGTAAGCAAAAGTTTTTGTTCGATTGAATTCTCCTAAGTCTCCAGTGGCTTACTTGGTAGATTTCGAGGTTATCATTTTCCGAAATAATTTGCCCTCACACCAATCAGTTTTTACATCGAATGTTTCTAAAAATCATACATTGAAAATTAAGACTTCATGGACAGATGGAAAGTATGAATATCTGATTCCGGCTGTTTGCAAAAAGTGGTATGCGGTGGCATTAATGGGTCCGCGAGAAGGAAGACTTAATGAGAATCAATTCCGGTGTGGTTTTATACCGATCTTAATAATTTGAGCTTATCATGTAGAGGGAAGTAGGTGTTCATGAGACTAGAAATATACGAGATGTGGATCATTTAAAAAATTTCTTTGTTATATCAACATGGTTAGTGGTATGTTTACAGTAATTACATACGTATCTTCTTGCAACAGTGCCGTCGACATGGCATGGAAATAGGAGATCCACTTGGATATGAGTATATTCATCGCGCAAAACAACAGGATGTTGAACCGTTGATTACGAAAGCTAAAAATTTGGGTGCAACATTCATTCATTTTGTGACTGCTGATGAATTAAATTACCATGGTGATTATTTCCTGAAATATATTGTTTCTTACTCACAACCGTAGCAATTTCGCAAACACTTTATGAACAGCTTTTTTTGCTAGAACTTGCTTTTCGAGTTCGAGAAGATAATTTATTCTAAAACTCAGCATTTACAGGTTAGCTTTTTTCTTTTTATCTATTTTTTTTATTGATTCCTTTGTGTGCATGCTTCATTAAGAATAATATTTCCTGCCTTAAATCATATGGTGGTTTTTAGATAGCGGTTCTAACTAGGATTTCTCGGTTGGTTTTTAGATAGCGGTTCTAATTAGGATTTCTCGGTGACTGATTTGGATGCCTCATAGGACTGCAAAGCGACTTTAAGCATTTTCTGGGGACGTAAATGATTTAATTGTTTGTCATATTTAGTATTTGCTCATGAGTGGGGTTTTAGTTTACCTTGTCAAAATATCTTAAATTTTCTGATGCGATGGTAAAATATCTCAAACATACGTCTCGTCTCTTTATGATGTTTAATTAATATGCTTCTAATGCATCTTAATACACTAATTAGGATGTTTAGATTTTTTTGTCTGTAGGCATATTTGGTGTTTCGATTGATGTTTGTACAGTTGTGGAATTTTCAGCGCATATAAAATATATCGAGTCACAAGAACAAGTTGTTACGCAGGATTTGAAGGCATCAACTGCATTGGCAGTGGTCGTAGGAAACAAACGTCAAACACTTGATAATATTGTCAACAAAACGAACATAAAAATGGGAGGACTGAATTATTCAGTTCATCTTGAGACGAAGTAACTGCTTTCTTTCTGCTTTTCTATATATTTTCTAAGTGATTTTTGAGGATTTACATTTTAAACAGCCTTTCCTATTTTGAAAGTAATGTGTCACATTTCAGCTGCGACAAATGGCTAATGAAAGCCGGATTTCTCATTGTGGGTTTGGATACTGCACATCCCGTTTTTTCCGTGGTGTCTAAAAAGGATCGAAGTAGTGTTCCATCAGTAGTTGGTGTAAGTAGTTTTTTTCAGGCGTTTTTTGGATGAAATTTTTGACTTGGCTTTTGTTTTTTATAGTTAATAAATCAGTATTTAATTGTTTCTTTTCTGCTTTCCGGAATAATAATGTGCTTCAAAATTTTTCCTTTCCAGTATTCAGCAAACATAAAAAAACATCCAATGGATTTCATTGGCGGATATCGCTTCGGCAAGGCAGAGATGGAAGAGGTATGCTTGGTTTTTTATTATTTACCTTTTAATAACAATCGTTATCATTTAGTACTCGCATGATTATCTGATTCTGAGTTCAGCTTCAATCTTAGGTGTATGGTAAGTATTCAATTCAATCAGTGTGATGTAAACAGATATATGAATTGATTTTCAGCTAGTAGACGACACATTGCAACAGATATTCTCAGATTTATTGCGTTATTTCAAGACAAATCGTGAGAAGCCGCCGACTCATTTGTTCGTTATTCGAGGTGGTATATCCGTAGGGCAATACAAATATGTAAGTTGTTTCATTTCTACGCATCTTAAATTCAAGTTTCCTGGTTTACTTAGTTCAAATTTTGATAATATAGTGATTGATAGTTTTTCCATGAATATTCAGTAATAAAACAAGTATGCTTTTTAATCCTTTCTTCAGGTCATGAATACCGAAGTAGAGCAGATCAAAAAAGCATGCCAGATGGTTGGTGGGCCTGGCTTCCGACCCCACATTACCTTCATTGTACTCACAAAGATGCATAATTTACGCTTTTTTAAGAAGGTCGACTAAATTTCCTGTTGAAATTAACATTTTCAAGATAATTTGTCTGAAAGGATCGAATTATTAATCATAGAAGACGTTACTGGTGTGTGCGCTGTTCAATTCAAGTTACACTAGAAAATTTGATCCAAGAATTTTTTGTCCACGAAATGAACTAAGATGCCTTATGTTGATAATCTAACTGTATCATTTTATTTTGTCTGAGTAATTCTTTTCGATTCCAAATGTACAATATTTTTTAGAATATTCGTACGCAGGAACGACGAGCAGCGGAACAGAATATCAAGCCGGGTACAGTTGTCGATAAGCATGTAGTGAATCCCGTCTTGAACGAATTTTATTTGAATTCGCATTCTACATTTCAGGTTTATTACAAACCATTTTTCTGTGTATTTTTTTTTTTTTAACAAACTGATGTTAAAAGCTAGGAACTGAATAAGATAAAATAAGCTTCTCATTCCCAATCGAAATTTCTGGGTTTGCTTCTATCTCCCTCTGCTGGGGAGTAATATTAATGTTACTGAAGATGATTATATTGTAAAGATAGCTTTTCAATTACTGATCGAATTTTTATCAGAAATTTTAGGGTACTACAAAAACACCACGATATACATTGTTGTTCGATACTTCGAAAATGGAATCAGATGTAATGCAAGGTATCGTACATGCACTTGCATACGATTTCCAAATTGTAAATATGGCTGTGTCGGTTCCATCTCCTGTTATGATAGCATCACGTATGGCGAAGCGTGGTCGCTCCAATTACGTAGCTATGTAGTAAGTTTTTATTTTTATAGTGTTCGGTGTATCAGAAACGAGAAATGAGTGAACTCTTTTCATTTCGTGATTAAAAGCTATTTTTATACTGAAGATTTCTTGAGAACTCCCATGTATTCATACCGGTGAGCTAAAATTTGAATGGTTTTTAGTGGTGATGAATCCGAAAATTCTGATAATGGTAGTGGCGTTGAAAAAGATTTGGTTGAGTTGAATAATCAACTGAGCTACATCAGTAAACCATTGGAGGCTGTACGGTTCAATGCCTGAATACTATCAGTATCAATTTTATTGCATTTTACATTTTAAATCAATTACTGCATTCTTCTGTGGATATTAGTTCTTTTCAAAAGCATTAGCATCTATATGTTCCGAACTTCTGTTGAATTTGCTTAGAACTTATGCGTTAAATCTCGCTTTTCTTAGGCTCCATAAATCTTGAGGAGATCTTTTTGTTCTGTATTCAATCATATCAGTTTATCATTTGTTGTTTCTTTGATTTATAACCTTTTTACGTTAACCATAAATTTTGTTGAATGTTTGCTGTACCTACCTATTTCGATAACACTTTTGAATATGCATATTCTTGTGCTGCATATGAATTACATGCCGCAACTTTTACCACTAAGCTTATTCAACTGCTCTTGTTTTATTTTGCAATTTTATTTTCTATTAATAAATTTTCTGCTGTTTTGCAAGATTACATCATTACATGAAATTTGTTATATCACTCTTCCAGATTGAAAGAAAGATTTGTATTCAGATTCAGTTTTATGAAAGTCTACTGTTTACTGTCCCATTCCACCAATGGGAAATTAATGTTTTATGGGAATATCTCATAAACAAAACCATGTAAAAATGATGCAAAGGATTGCCGTCAAGTTATATAGAGTTTTAAAATCTGCTTTGGCCATTCTTTTTTTTTTTTTTTTTTTCAGCATATGTTTCTCGAAGTTCACAATTGCTACAGTCGAATTATAACAATAAAATCTAAGTGTTTCTATAAGAGTTATTTGAGGTTTATTTTGTTGGAAATTCTGAAATTACCGAATTATTGCTGTTTTAAATCTGGGAGAATTCTTCAACATGTGCACGATCAAAATTCATAAGCAGTTTTATTGTAAGCGAGCTATGGCTTCGTAAAATTTGGTGAGATTTTTTTTTTCTTGTCTAGTTTTTCATATATTTAAAATTTTCTTGTTCCTTTCAAAAATTAATTCCAATTAGAATTTGGTTTTCTAAATAGTTTTCGTGTACTTGCTAATCTCCAATTTTTGCTTTCGTTTAATTATTTATAAATTTGAATATTCCGAACAGATTACATTTTGCTCTCATACTACATATTTCACAGTATTATCTTCGAATTGTTTACTACTATTTATTAAATGTTGTTTTGATTAGGATAAAAAATGATAACTGAGAGATAGGCTAAAATGTTAGATAATAATGAAAAAGTAATTTTCAAAATAAAGTTAAAAAAGAAATTTACAGGCAAAGAAATAATTGCTATTATGAAAATCTTACCTATTATAGCAATAACATAATATAATTAGTGGTAGAACTGATAGCATGAATTTTGCATTAAATGAATTCTTTTAAATAAGTTTTACAATTATTTATTTAGTTGGTGGAAGAAAGCAACTTTATTAATTCGACAAGAATAATATCTCTTAAAAATAATCGTCGACAAAAAAAAAAAACTTTTCTTTTTTAATTTTATTTTTAATGCATATAAAATGCCGTACTTCTCCAATTATTTGTGTAATTTTCTGAAAGTTTCATAAGTGTCAAGTATTGTATAGTATGATAAATTAAAATTAGTAACATTTTCCTTTTAGCTAACCAATTTCACGTTATCCAAAAACATTTTGAAGGACAACATTTTTTCCATTAAAAAAATTTTATGCGTGTCAAAATCTATTGTTACGTATAAATTCTTTGAGTAAAATTTCACAGATAAAAAAGAACAAACTAATGAGAATAAAAACTTAAAACAATGAAAACTTTCGAAAAGAAGTAATTTCATTTATAATAAGAAACAATTTTTTTTTTTTTTTTTTTTGCACAATTAGCATTACATCTATGATTGGAATGAAAGAAAAAAAGAAAAAAAAAATGAAATGTGCATATATTTTAAATTGATTCATCGCTTACTTTCTCTTTTTTTTTTCTTTTTATTTTGTTACCTTTATTATTTGATAAGCGAACAAAAGAAGTAACAACATTTGGAAATGCTATCAAGAAAATAAATAAGCAAATAATCACTGATATGAGTATTTAGGAAAATAAAACATATAAATTTGATTTCATTCTCATTCATGTCTTTAGATCACAATCAATTTTGACTAGAATATATGGAAGAAGTAAGAAAATGGCAAGTATGGGTCAAATAAATCAATTTTCTAATTCTAGGAATTCCCTGACCGAAATTTGACATATAAAAGTAGAAATAGAAAAAAAGTAAACCTATAATATTTGATAATACCTAATCCTTTCATTAATTGACAATCTGCCATCCATTTGAAGAGTGACAAATTTGCTCTATAACTTCTACTGGAATATATGTGTTCCATATTTTCAACTTTGCATCTGATCCAAATTATGACAACATAGAGCTTTAAGAGAATAAAAGAAGGATTCGGGTTTCCTAAATTTCTATACCTTCACAAGAACTTCATCTCGATCTGCTATTCTGGTTCCTAAATTCATCCATTATCCTTGTCCTGATGCCTGACTTAATTTCTCAGCTATTATAGATATGGAATGTACATAATAACTGTTTTAGAAATTTGCCATTAATAAGAATACCTTGATTATCTTAAATTCATCCGCTTATGTACATGTCAACTAACGCTAAATTTTGCCGGGAAAAAAAGAAACATATAAATAAGAACGATGGAGTAATTCATTATTTCATCAAATTCATATCTGTCAAATGTTTACTCAAAGATCAAACTGCTTAAGTAAATCCAATCTACCACCCATTTTAATCTTCAACACTCTATATATCTGTTATGGTGATTGACAATGAAAGGCATAAATTGATGAGCAACAAGCATATATTATAACCTGTTCAAATATGAAGAGAAAGAGGAAAATGAAGAAGCAATTCAGGACAGTAACATTTTATGGATGAGATTTTTAATTATATTAATGAAACGGACTGTGGAAAAGTCGTTCAATTCAAAAATTAGATACAATATACAGCTTGATAACATTATGCATTAATAAGTGGAAAATAAGTGAAAGGCTAGGAGATGATTTCATCTGTCCATTCAGCTTTTATTTAGCAAGAATTTAACTATTCAATACAGTTTTTCTTGAAGACAAAAACACTGCCTCAGTTGAATTTAATCAATATAAATTTTTAACTCTAACAAACAAATTGTTCGCCAGCATACCAAATAGATAAAGATTCTAGCAATCGCTTCAATCAATAGATGAACGGAATAATAAGACTTCATTGTTGGCATCCTGAGCTCTTCTGGAGAAAGTTCACGTAAGGCTATGTGAAACATGTAGTTTTACTACATTGAAAAGATATCTCCATCGCATAATATAGGTTGGTGTGATGAAGCGCCCATTCTGCTAAATAACGAACAATAATTTTCATTGTATTGTTACTTTAATCCATGCAGACGTGATAAATCATTGATCTATTGCAGACTGTCATATACAGACTGTCGTTAACTCAACACTACAGTTGTTTAAAAATCCGAATGTGAAACAATATGGCAGAATGAAAGTAAAATAAGGAAATATAAGCTTAAAAATTTCAGTGTAATCTATTCTAAAATGAATACGAAAAAAGATGAGCAGAGAGAAAAGCGATAAATATGAATAGTCCAATGATACCACTCCGATAAAAAAAAAAGTGAAAACTAGAGGGCCACCATATTAAAATCATCAATCATTAATATTTAGCAACATGATATTCTGACAAAGTTTCGAAAGAAAAATTGTTCTCATAGAAACAAAACAATAAAAAGTGTTATGAAGTCCCGGAAGATTTAACATTCCTATTAAAATTTAAATCTTGGATTTCAAATTCGTACAATCCAAAACAGACAAACATGTGCATAACAAAAACAGGAAATTGGTAGAAAATTTGGAAAAATGTTAACTACATTTACTCTGTTTCTGTTACAGATTAGGAAAAAAAATACAATTTGCTCCCTCTGTTAAAGCAAATGAGAATAACAGGTAGAAAATAAAACTATCAAGTTGGGCATACCTCCTTGAATTGCTGGATACGCAGTCGCATGTCATTTGAACATGGATTAACATTTATTGAAACCTTCATTTCGTAACTGTACCTTTGATTCTTGCTCGAATAATTTTACTTTGATATGTGTAAACAGCGGCAAAAACTGTAAATCGTAACACTCATATTTTAACGATGAAAGACCATCCGTTTGTTGGCGCAGCTTTGTTTTGGCCAATAAATCGTATCGACATCTGAAATTGTTTTCCCTCCTGAGATAATTTTGATATCAAAATTCTTAATATTAAATGGAATATTTTTCGAGAACAAACAGAATTTCTCGAATTCATCATATATATACTTACATTTATATTTCTTGTTTATTGGCTACTAACAATAAATAAAAAATTGAATTTTCTTTCTAACAGTAAAAAATACATAAGAAGAAGAAACTAACCTATTGATAGGATTTTTCGCCTCTGATTTATGCTTAATCATTTGGTAGCGAGCAATTTCTGACGGATATCGCATAATTTTGTAACCAACAGAAGTTACTCTGAGGAGCAAACATTTGTTAAAAAATAGTTTACAAATGAACTTGGTTTGATTTGTAAGGCTGTCGGATTGCTTCCTTCTATGTGTTTTAACATCATAATGTCAAGTTCCTGCAATGTCAGCTTACTCCCATCAACTAACGTAAATAAGAATATCTTGTTCTTTTTTTTCGCAATTTTTTGGAAAAATTAAGAATTTCGTCCTCACCGCATTGAGAGATCATCATCTTCGCCACCCCATCCCCAATAACTGTTCGAAAAGCCATTGATTGCTACGAACTGTTCCGTTCTAATAGCACAAATACCTCCGAATATCGACCCATAAGGTAATCTACAATGACTAGGTAGCTCAATAACTGTTTCCAATATAATGGTATGGACCTGTGGAATAAGCAGTTCAAGAATACACGCATAGTTTATTCCACATTCCACACTCCACACTTGAAACCGATAAAGGAGTTAAAATTTCATAAAATACACATCAATTTTAATGTTGTCGGAACAGCTCTGAGAATAAATACATAATGAATAATTGGGTAAATATTACAGAAAAGCAGACCCGCTAATTTAAAATTCTAGATAGAATAATTAGTGCAATGGGAAGTTGGAATAATTCCGGTTCAGTCAGTAATCCACATTACGAAGTCTGTTCAACTGTCCAGCACGACTTATCTTCTGCCGACGTATGGGCATAAATGAGGATTACGCCGCAAACAACTAAAACATCCATTCGTCTCACTTGTAATGAAATTAATTTGAAAAACAAACTTGTATTTAAATTTGTTAACAGCAACACTCATATGCCTTGGCTGGTCAGGACAAGAATAAATATTACGATCATCCTCTGCCAACAAATCAACATCATGAAATATGAAACATTGCCAATCATAAACTTTCATCGCTTCCGCATATCCAACATTCATTAACTTAGCACGGTTGAATGTTTCATTCGCATGTTGTTCAACGACAAAAATGGCGTAATCAAGTTGTTGTTTAGTGAGCAATGAATGAAGATTGTGCAACAGGATACGTAAATGAGCTTCTCGATCTCTAAAAATATTGTGAGATGTTAAACTGACTCAATAAACGCCAGGCGGTTTACAATTAAACAGCCCTCTCCTCTATAAAGTGAAAAATTAGTCCATTAGAAAGAAATTCTAAATAAGGAGTGAATACAAGATATACTTTTTGTGAAGTGAGGAAAATAAAATGCTACGATGAGTGCACTACGAATAAATGTAGAAGATGGAAGTGTAACTTATTTGTTAAAAAAAATTCTTCAACAAATGTCTAAGTCCACATCATTTGTTGCTATTCTCGCTGCAGACGGCGTACGATGAGGATCTAAGGTAAGTGAAATTGGAGAATTGCTTTCCAACGACTCGACAAAGAACATATAAACTATAGAATAAATTTTCAGTCCTACTTTTAGCAAATAAATGACCTTGAAAAAGTATCAAGTCTTATTTGACTCTGTCCAAAACTGAATTTTTCTAATGAAAATTCCATTATGTACATATTATGAGAGCGAACCTGTAAGGCACGATAATAGCAACCCTGTGTCGTGATAGGCAACTTCTAGGTTTCCCATGGCCACCAGGTTCCAAATATGGATTCAATCGTTCGATTTCTTCAAATGTCGGCTCATCATACCATATTTTTATTCGACCAACCAAACCAGGTGGTGTTACGGGACAATTCACTAAGCTAAGATTTTGTCGCACCATTCGCAAGTCCGCAGTAATCTTACGTGTTGATAATGCTTCATTATCCAGTAGTTGGAGATCTGCAAATTCAAACAATTCAAAATCCGTAATTACGAGTTTTCCGATGATTGTCGTTGCTTACCTTATCATTTGTACTACCTAAGGAAATTGTACAAATAGTTCTCAGGCAGATGCACGAACTGAACCTGATAAGGACAGCGCTTTAAACAATATAAAGTTCTTACAACAGATTATAGTATAATTATATAAAAATTCAGGCCAACAGTTCAAGGGTACCACCGTCTGTGGTTTACTTGCTCGAATGTAAGCTTGAGGATAAAGTACCGGCAAAAAGATTCACACTTTACTGCAAAATCAGAACCTTTCTTTTTCCCTTCTAAAAAAGAAATCAAAATTTTTTAATGAAAATCTTTTAAAATAAATATAGGAATTTTTTAATTAAAAATATACGAGTTGACCAAAAACGTTGATCCATTGTCCTGCGCATGAATTCCTAAATTTACAAAAAATATTGTATGCATTTAAGAAATAAAGACCTCAGCAAATCAACTAACCTGTACTAGTGTTTAACATGATATTACGGATGTTCCCATCAGTTTCCGAGAATGTTTCTGTTAGCTTATCATTTGTTGAAGCAGTGGCGATGGATTTATCAACTGCTGAGTAAACATTGGCTAGTTTACCATTGAGTAAATTATTAGTGAAGAGCTTGTAAAATTTTGAAGGAATACTGATTGAATTATCAACTGGAGCAGCACTAGTTAAATGGAATTTTCCAACATTCAATGGAATTTTCGTAGAATTTCGACTATTATTATTGTTGGTATTATGCACCAGAATGATTTCTTGCCTACTAGTTTCAATTATTGGTCTCCAAATGCGATAATCACTGATAAATGATAGGCCACCACCTAGAAAAATATGCGCTGCTGCACCAAATATTAACAGAATGATAACGAAGCGTCCACACGTAGGCATCCTTGCGTCCGCATAATATTTTATGCTTCATCCTCTTCAGCACCGAAAATGAATGAACGTTTCGACATTCGTCCCTGCGTTAAATTATACCAGCCGATAAAACCTCTACAAATAAACAAATAAGCATATATTAAGACAGGATTGCTGCTAACGTCAATTACGCCGAAAAAACAACGTGAAACGTGAAATGGTCGCATAATACTAATTTATGTGGAAGCAGAAAAAAAATGAACATAAAAAAAAACTCCACTAATTAGTTAACTACATTAACAACTTTCTTGTCAATTACAACTCGTTTCGATCAAATGCATTACATTGTCAATGGAAGAATTCATTTATTAGTACCAATGCTTTCTCACCGATACTAGTTGAAATCTTGTCTTATCAGCGTCTGTTGGATCAAATAATTCTACAAAATCATTTACTAAAATCTCTTATTAACACTAATCGCTTCGATTTATCAGGAAAAATTGTACCGAAGAAACGAACATTTTCTTGCTTAATTATCAATCCTCCAATAAATTCTGTTAATAAGAAATTCTAGTTGAATTTGAAAGCTTTTTCAAAAAAATATCTCCAGAACAATCCTTAAACAAATTCGTTTCATTCTGTAGCCCGCTCAGTTCTGGATATTTATTTCTGAGGGAAAATAAATCCAGAAATCTTTCTATTAGAAAAAAACAAATTCTTTCTTCATAAAACAAATTCACGTCTTTCAGGAGTCCGTTTATTTCCAAATATTTATTCTCGAAAGAAAATGATTTGAAGAAAAAAAAAAAAGAAATTCTAGCTTAGAAGAAAACAAATTGATTTAAGATCTACACTTCACATGACCTTTGAACCAACAACATGTACCTTCCCACTAAAATCAAAATGACCTCCATTGTAACCGAAACGCCCACACACAAACGTTCTGAGACTATTTCGTCATCCGGTGGCACTCTTGTATCCGGCACTAAATTTCGCAATTGTCGCAATTGAGAGGGATAATTCGGAAACTGGCAATGTATATCTAAGCTAACTGTACTTTAGAATAAAATTGGAATTTTCTTTTTAAATCATATTACAAATCTAATTTGAAGTAAATGTGCAACTGTATTAGACAATACACTTTCCCTATTAGCACATATCAATAATAAATATAGGCATGCTAATGTATGCCGATATGCATGCATGTAAAAAAATAATAAGAAAGGATCCTATAAATTCAATTTTTTCTTTTTTTTTTTCAAATTAGAAAAATAACTATTGAAATTTATGTTAAGAAGTTTGTTAAAATTTTGCTTCTTATCATTTTTTATCAATGATATATATACATATATATAAGTTAGAAATTATATAAATTTAAAAATAACAATAGCTACATGACATGAAAATAACGTTATTTACGTTAATTTAAAAAAGTGATATAATTTAAAATGATGCTAGTTTCTGTTCTCAGATATATTAATTTTTAATAATTTTACGAATAAATGACGCGAAATTTCCTTACATTTTCGAATGAAAAGAAATTTCTCCAAAATTTTTAGAGAACAAACATTCCAACGATACTTGCAAAAATTTTAATCAATAATATGTTGAAATTTTTGAATGATATATAAGAATTTCAATAATGACAAATAATTCTTTTTTTTAAAAAAAAAAATATTATTTAAATTCATTCATTGAAAAAGTGCATTCATTTTGTTTTGCAAATTTTCTTCACTCTTCATCACTTCAGCAAAAAAAAGAAAAAAAAAAATAAAAAATAAAATTGAGGGAAGAGAAAATGGTTATGTCAAAAAGTAAAAAAGTATTATTTTGTGATTGTAGTAAAAAGAATTGGACATAAATATCCGAGAGTGAAAGATAGAAATGAGTGCTGCTGCTGCTGTTGTTGCCGCTACTATGCACATTGTCGTATTCCAAAAGGTCACTCACATTAGGGTCATATGGTATGCTATTATTCCTTTCAACTTACGGCAAATAGATGATCTAAGATAAAGAGAGGAAAAAGTGAACAGTTAAAGAATAACATCTTATATCTAATTCGAAAATTAACCTATAGTTCGTAGAAAAAGTAACACACACACACACATACATACATACATATGTAAGTTCACATACAAACATACAAATACAAGCATAAATTTACATACAAACATAGAAATAAGCAAATTTTGACGAATTCCTTTTTATTTTATTTACTATTAAGTTATACTCATCCTATATGTGATTACCATTTCTTAATCATTTCTAGAATTTACATCATTTCCTTTTTTTCCTGTAATTGAACAAGATAATTCAAAAAGTTAAAAATGTTCAAGAAGTAAAAAGAAATCAATACTTTTGGGGTAAGCTAAAAAGTAAATTAATTTTTTTGAGCAATAGCAAGAATATATGATTCAATAGGTATGGATCCTTTTTTTTTTTTTATCAATAATTTATATCATCGTTTAAATTTAATTCATTATAAATTGCCAGAGCCTTTTTTTTTTTTTTTCACGAATTATTTCATATTTCACATTTTTTGTTTCCTTTTCATCAAATGCATATTTAAAAAGGATATATAACAGAAAAAAAAAAAAAAATCATCAAGAATTTCCATCCAATAATGTTTTCATTTTATGCTTAAATATAATATATTTGAATTGGAATAAAAAAAAAAGGAAACAAACAAGAAATAAAATCTTAAAAAAAAAAAAAAAAAAAAACTTATCATAATTCATTCATCATTTTCATATAATTTTCATAAGAATATATCACAATACAGATGTTATGAATTACTTTAAACAAAAAGAAATTCCTTAGATAAAATCCATTATGATTCATTTATATTTAGTTAACAATATTTGAAATAAAAATTAAAGATCACAAAAAAATTGCTGTTAAATAGTACAATGTAAAAAAACTAAGTGTAAATATTTATTCCTCAAATTTTGATCGTTTTATTACTATTTTGAAGTTTAGCAAAAAAATTTTCTCATATAAACATTAATGAAAATGTATTCTAACATATTATAATATCTAATTATGTTAACAATATTTGTAAACAATATATTAAACATATTGATTTGTTTCACATCTGATTTAACATAATTTATTCCATGAATATAATTAAATAATTATTTAGAGTAATACGTAGGAAATAAAATCAAAACATTACATTTTTAAGTAAAACAAATATTACAGAATGAAAAGTAATAACATTATATGATTGTTTCATAAATTATAAATGCTACAAATGAAATGTTTAGTAAATGATAACAATTTAGAAAAAAGAAAAGAAAGGAAAATGAAAAGGAAAAAAAAAAAAAAAAAAACGAGAATAGAAAACATGAAAATGAAAGAAATTTAAATGTCAAACATTATTAGCAAATTCTTTTCTCTTTTCAACATAATAAATTTAAATAATAATCTTGCAAGGCTAAATTTTAATTAATTAACTTTATATTTGCAAATTTAAAGTGATTAAATTTCTTCTTATGTGCAACAATAACAAATTGATGAAAACTAACAATTAATAGTGGTGTGGAAATTTGTAAAAAATTAAAAAAATATTGAAAACTTAATCATACTATTTAATTAAACCACTTAATATGATTGCTTAAAAACGGAATTTTCAATCAATTACATGAAATATAACATTAATTACTATACTGTAAGAAAAAAATGAATTAATTGCAGTATACACAATATTATCAGTCAAAGAAATTAAGAATAAAATTTTTTTTTGTTCGATGAGATGAAATTTCAAAATTTGAGATTTACATCGCAATAAAACCATCCATCATTTTTAATCATGCTTTTTGATTAAACCACTTAATTTCACCGATCCTTTAATTTAACTGATAGCTATAATTTTCTGATAAGCTATAAATTTTTGCACGCAAATGAGCTATTACAATTTTTCACACATCATTAATCATTTTTAATAACATGATACGGGAAGAGAAGCAAAAAAATTTATGATAAATTATTTTGAAAAAGAAAATATTAAATATGAATCAACTTTCTCTTAGTTTTATTTCAACAAAATTTTCCAAATTATATTTGTGATAATAGATTAATTGATTTGAAACTTCTACGAGGAAATATTTAAAGTTTATTAAAATATTGGTGAAATAAGTTCAGGAATTCACACTTCCAATTTATCCTTTCAAATTTCATGCGCACACACTAAAATCGTCCAATACAGAACGAAATTCAGGAATCATCTAAAATCGCTTAATATTTTTGCGCAATCGATAAACAATAGAAACATTTATCATTTACAAAATTTCTATTTAAAATTTCAGATGTATTCAAAAGAAATAAAAACAAAATCCGGAAAAACTTGATTAAATTATAAAAAGTAATACCAATAAGAACATTATAAATGAGAAAAAAAAAAAAAAGAAAAGATCAGGAATTTCTCCATCAATTACAAGTTTTTATTAATGAATAATTGAAAAAGATTACAATTGCATAGATATATTGTTTTGAATGGGAAGTAATTTCATGCCAATTAATATTTTTAATTTAAAAATATTTAATCTAAATACTGAATATTTCATGTCAAAAAATGATGCTATCAGAATCGATATTTTTATCAATCGTTGCTCAACTCTATTCTTTCTTCCTATTGAAGAAAATGAGCATCGTTAATTTATTTTGTTTGTTTATATGATTGTCAGAAAAAGATATGCCATTTGAGTATTTGTATTTTTTAAAATAATGCAATAATAACTTAATGAAATACGATTACTCTTTAAGAATTGGTAATGAAATTGTTCATTTTGACGAGAAAATTATTAAAAGATTATTTCTCAACTTTTTATCATCCCATACATATTTGTATATTCATTGAATAAGATGAATAAATTCTTATCTATTTATCATCTATTGAAAATGAAATCTTTTCCACACATTTATTTATCCGACAATGATAGTATCATAGTAAGAGTTTTTTCTCGTTTCACAACAATTACATTGGAACAGAGAGTAAACAAATTTTATAAGCCAACATTATTAATTTTTTGCATAAATATTATCAATTTTTTTTTAACCTTTTACTTAAATAGATAAAAAAAAAAAAAAAATTGGGAAGTTTAGTATAGAAGTAGAGAATGAAATAAGAGAAAAAAATATACAATTGATAAAGTTATATAATCAGAGAAAGAGAAATATTATGCAAAAGCAGTTAATATATTCAACAAACTGTCAATGTTTGTGTGAATCGATGATGATTGCGATTCACCAAGTGATCAGTTATATTTCAGTAGCAGAAATTTAGCTCTAATTTTGTTCTACAAATAATGAATCACAATGAAATTTCCCAAATTATTCCTCTCATTAACTTGAAATTTCTCATTTATATCATAGCTTGAATTATCTTTTACTAAATCCAACGATTCACTTGGAGCTAATATGTGATTTAGCAGTAATATTAGCAGGTATAATATGTAAGAATGAAATGGAAATAGGACAAATGGCTAAACTATTTCAATCATTCTATAAAATTTTTTATGAAAATGATTGCAAACAATGAGTTTGACCCTTAACATTAATCATTACTTGAAATGGAAATAAAAAATAATCAGAAAAAGCAATAAAAAAAAAACTGGAAAAAAAAGGAAATTTTAACGAAATCTCTCATTTCGCACACTACTTATAAATCGTTTATTTTATTTCTGTGAATTCATCAATTTAATTTCAAGTAAATATCAACTAAAATGAGATATTATGAGAAGGATACTTACGGTTTAGGATTACACGATATGATTGACTTTATCAACAGTTGGAGCATTTGGGTCATTTTTCGATGCATGCTTTCACGGTTCAGAAATGCTTTTCCGAATCGACTCTTAAACATTGGTGAACAAAATTTTGAGCAATTACACAAATTTTATTCCATTGTTGGTGGAAAAAAGCAATCGCTTTAATTTAAATTTTAATCAAATTGAAGATTCATCCTCAACTACGGCATCATCTAAACCATTCAGTTATTTGGCACATTTTCCAATGCTTGCAAAATGTTCGATGAACATACTCAGATGTAGGTAGGCCTCTTAAACAGCTTATGATATCAACCATCGTAACGCTCATTATTTATTAGCTCATAATTAGCCTATAATAATTGTTTCAGTACATAATAATAGCACATAATAATTGCCATCATCCAAATAACTCACACATAATAATTCCACCAGGTAAGTATAATGTCATTTCAATTCATCAAGAAATTTCCAAAAATATACCTCAAAAAAAAAGATTGAAAAATTTTGAAATTGTGAAAACATACTTGAATTTGAAATTTCATGAATTAAATCAAGCAATCTAATGAACTACTTTTATACCGTACACTGCAGATATATGATAGGATGAGAGAACCAGATTTGTTAAACAATTTATCAGCTTACAAATGAAATTTTTGAAAATGCCAGCAACTTTTCATCTCTCAAATGCTACATTTAATCAACAATAACCGTACTTGCGAGATACCGTACGAACAATGCAAGGTACCGTATAAACACAAAGATACTGTATGGAAAAAGTCCAGACAGATCGATTCGTATTAGTTTTAATTAAGTTTACATCATTACATTACAATAACATTTGTCTAGCTGTATATTTATTTATTAAAATTTACATATTTCTGATTAAAAAAAAAAATGTTTTTATTTATGCCTATATTTAAATCAAAATTTAGATATTTATCAACTATATCCGGAAATAATTATTAATAGACATATATACTTAAAGACTGATTAGTTATCATGCAATTTCTATGTATTGTATGACAACAAAAAAAAAAAAAGAAAAAGGAAAAGCAAATAGAATCTTATAGAATTTGCTCTTCGAATGTCTTATCTTCGTAATGTGCACTAAAACGGTTGATAATCACATGAACAGAAAATGAAAATCAAATGTCCATATATTGATCTTAAATTTAACAATATAAAACAATAAAATTTTGCATACAGAAGGAAAATCTTCCGTTGTGATGAGCAAAATTGAAGCTATAAAAATAATAAAATTTCAGAAAAACCCTATAGGTAATACAGCTCCATGATTATTATGGATGTAAAGGTCAAACATCAGAAATATAATCAAACATTCCTATAGGTAATATAGCTCCATGATTATTTTGGTCATACGGTTCAGGGCCTTTTGCAATTTTAGCTGATGCTATAGAAGAAATGCCCAAATATGCAAGCTTCTTGAAAAAAGTTAGCAATCAATAAACTCATCCAATTAAATTCATCCATTGGTTAAAATTCTGATTATTTTTACGTTTGACATGGCAATACATAACAACTTTGTTAATCGTTTAAATTTTGGCCTATAAACAGAACTGTTTTCTGGTTATCCCTCCTCCAATACATATCGAATCAGTTGTCGTTAACCACTCAACTGCTGTTGAAACTATCGCATGCAATGACAAAAGGTCAAATTTTATAAGAGAATGATATGCTGCTGTTGTGAAAGTTTTCCTTCTTGTTGATTATGAGTTTTTGGAAGAGAGGTTCTTTCCCTTTTTATTTATCAATATTAAGCGTTAACGTAGAATTTATTGGAATAACAGATGAATAATACGAGCAGCTAGTAGAAAATATGATAGATTTTAGCAATAAGTGAAGTTGACCGATCGCTGAAAAGTCAGATTCAGGTGTGAGAAATAGGAGGGTTTTATCATCATAAACAGAGTTTAAACAAAGGATTACCAAATTACAATGTGATAAATCATAAACAAGATTAATTTAGACAAATAATTGTCAAATTAACATGTGATAAATCCTTAATCTTAATCTTAAACAAAGCTGTTATTGAGTTAAATGACCTATATTAACAATTTATAAGATGAACTGTTTCATTACGAAATGAAGCATCAATTACTTTAATTACAAGAAATGTATTATTCCTTCGTTCGCGAAATTCATTTAGATTTCGCAACAGCTGCTGTAAAATTTATCTATCCTTTATTTAATAGGAAAAAAAAAAAAAAAAAAAAGGAATTAAAACACGAATTATACTTTAACAACTGTATAAATATTAGCTTTCAGCAACATATATTTTCGATTTTGATCGTACTGCAATCAATGATCAACAATTCTATTTGTATCAAAATACTGCAATATTTCTCTTGCAACTTCAAAAGTAAGCTAATTGTTCTCAAGCTGATTCTTAAAATTTACTTCTACACAGTAAATTTAGTTCAGTTTTTCGATTAAATAAAAGTGTAAAAAAAAAAAAATTCTTCAAAATTAACAATAATTTCAACTTGTATTTTCTTGTACAACAAATAATGAGAGCAAATTTGGTTCCTAACAAAATGGAAATCAACTAATCTACTTCAAAAAAAAAAAAATGCATAATTAAATCAACAATAAATGAAGAGTGAAACTTGTATATTTACAAGGAATTAAATAAGCATATATAGACTAAGCATCAACCATAATCCGATCTATTCAACGACTACCAAATACTCTCTCTATCAACTTTTATTATATTCCATACAATTTGGAAGAGATTTTTAGCTCTAACAATATATTCGAAATATTTTTTGCTGACATATATATTTAGAGTAGAAATTGAAATTTCATACATTTAAAGTATGAAATATTTTCAATCAATAAAATTTTGTTTTACTTTCACCAAGACATCCCATATTTTTCCTTTCAATTATACATATGTACAGCTCATCATTATCTTCGTTTACATTTCATCTATTACAATGGAAGTTATTGTATTTTAAATCATTCATCTGTTCAAAATTTATACAATTTAGATGAAAATTTGATTGAATGAATTGTTTAGGCTAAGGTAAAATTATTGAAAATTGCAATAATTGGAAGTGTTTAAGTGTTAAATTCAACTATAGCTGTTATGTTAAGTTTTCATTCATTAGCTCATATCATAATTTGATTCAATTGTAGTATATGATCTAAAGTATCAACAAAAAAAAAAAAAAAAAAAAAAAAAAAGAAATCATACTTTTTTTTTTAATATAGTTAAGATATTAAAATCGATAGATATTAGGTAATAAAAGTTATTAACGAAGAAATAAGATAAGCATGGAAACTTGATAGGCAAATAAATGATCAATAAATATATCTATAAGCAATTGATAAAATTTTTGTGATAAAATAGAGCACTTAATTAATTGTGTTTTAAACTATGTTAGCTAGAAATTTGAACTAGTTTAAATGCATTTAATTAATGTACTTTAAATCAAATTAACTAGAACTGTGAACCAGTTTAAATAAAGTTGAACTGTTTTGGTACTTAAATTAAAATTAACTAAGCTAGCAAATAAAGAATGAAATTGTACTCAATTTTGATTGCTTAAAAAATATTCGAGAAAAACGAACGCATAGATGAAATAAAAAAAAAGTAAAAAAAAAATGTTGAAAATATAGCATGATTAACCAAAATTTTAGCTTCTTATTTGATTGTTTCCGATATGGATTCATTTAGTTTCTATTCTTAATTAATCAAATTATACCTCTTTGGTAAAGCATTGATAGCTACAATCAGTAAAAGATTATATCGTTTATGCTTTCCAAAATATACCTTAAAGTTCTATTTTCAAATTAAAAATGAAAATCTGTAAAAAAAAAACATTTCGAATTATAAAAATTAATACTTCTTAATAAGTAACAATTTCTCCTTTATGTTATTAATTGGCACACAATAAATGATGGCAAAATTAAATTAAATTATCATAACAAATGCATTACAAATGATAATGAGATAATTGAAAAAAAAAATGATAGGAGAAAAAATGTTAACAAAAAGAAAAATATTTGTAAAATAATGGTTACAGAGAAGTTTGGACTAATTAATATATTCGAAAATGCTGCATTATTTTCAAATGAAACAGGAAATTTGACAGTGTAATAAAATTAAACGAGAAAAAAAAAAAAATGAACAAAGTTTGCCTATTGTACCGTTATCAGTGACCAAATTGAATACCATAATTGATGATGAAACAACTAAATCATTAATTATTTTTGCATTTCTTTATGAAAAAGTTAAAAAATATTAAATTACTAAAAGTTTAAATTAGTTGCAAATATATTGAACAACAATTGTTCAATTTCTTGAACTACTTAATATTAGCATTTTCTCAAAATTGTTGAAAAAATTTTCAATGAAAGCAATGACGAATTTGCTACATCCTTTTTCATTTGCTAATCTATGCAATGAAAACTAAATATAGATTATAGGATGGATAGTATTAAATGATCAATGAGCAGCTAATATAAGGCCATTTTCTAACGAATTCCTTATGCAAATGCAAATTAAACTTTGCTATTAAGTTGTTTTGCATAAGCGGTTTACTTTACTACCTTTATCACTGATTATATTTGATGTTTCAATCAAATTGCAGTAAAAGCGTCGATCTATGAAATTCTATCATGACGAATACACTGATAAATTTGATTTTCGATGGATTTAAATTCGAAATTTAACAAAATTTCGACTCAGGAACAAATCATAGAAATTTCTTTTTTTTGTTTTTCACTTAAATCCCACATCAGAAATTGCAATTACGCATTGGATTGTCCGATCGTCTATATCGGATTTTTTTTATCTTTTCATTTTTGTCCATCCATTTCATGAAGAATTCATTGTTTGCATAAGCATTATTTTTCACGTCAATTTATTTGGTGGATTATTCGTATCTTTCATTTGTTTTATTTTTATTTTTTTTTTTTTTCATTTAAAAAGTTGAAAATATTTCAAAATTTCACATTTAATCAACAGTTTTATTTTTTTTATTACTCTAATTACATCGTCAATAATTAATTTTAATAGCCAAATTTGCTTCGCATCAATTAAAAAACATCGCATACATGTGATCATTTCTTGAAAGAAAGAAATAGTTCAAGTTGTAAAGAAATTTAAAATTTTTTAAACATATCTTTGAGATTATATGATATAATATTAAGCAATAAATATCATCAATTTCTATTTCACTTTTTTTTTTTTTTCAATTATTGGCGATAAAAATTAAGGTAAACATTTAAAAATACAATTTAGATAGAAGTTTTTTGCAATATAAACTATTGTTAATATATATTAAATCAATGTTTTGATGATAATTTTTGTAATGGAAATGAATTGCAACAATTTTTCGGTATTATTTGCATTGATTAATTTGTTACAATTTGTAACTTCCTCATTATTGTAATATTTGTTCCGTTATTTCTCAATCAAACTTCGAATTAATTTGAAATTATTACACGAAATAAATATTATGTGGTAAACGTATTTAATAATTCACTACGAAATCTCAAACATTTCTTAGTTTCAATTTTGATTAATCAAACATTATTTATGTATTTGTTTCGATCATAATTTTTAAAATTATTTTAATTGAAATTCATAAAAGATTTTTTTTTTGTTTAAATTATATCGTTCAAAATTTGATGAAAAATGTTTACAATTAATTAAAATGTTTCCAATTGATTCAATTAATTAGATACTGATGAGAGATGTTTGCATTTGTTGATAATTTTGTGTTTGTTGCAACGAACTTAGGGATAGATAGATTTTGAAAGGATAAAATGCTTTGTATGAATAATTTATAAATATTAAATATAAATACGAGATATGTTGAAAATGCCCAAATGAAATTAATAAATTTAAATTTAGTTTAAGATATATTTAATAGAACATTTGATCGAAGTATATTTTGTTGAACTTTTTATGAAATATTGAGAGTAATCCTGATGGTAATTTGTCCTTAAATTTCAATTTTATTTCTATGTTTATGGTAAGCTTCCAGATCAATAATAACCTTTAACCGGATTGAATGAATCAGTCTGCTCATAATTTACCTTTAATCCTTAATTAAAATCTTTAATTAAACGAACAAGTCTAATAATAATTTGCTTTTAATCTTTGATTAAACTAATAAGTTTGATGATAATTTTACCACAACTACATGATATGATCTTTCCGGTTGTACCTAACACTTGGAAAATATATGATCTTTCCGGTTGTACCTAACACTTGGGAAATATATTTGAATGAATAAATGACAAATATCATGATTCAAGCAATTATTCGAATTTTTAAATTTACAAAAATAAGCTTTAAAAGCAATTCCATCCATTCCTCATTTAATGTCATCAATTTATAATCATAATATGAGGAAATTTTAGTTAAACAAACTAAATTTACATTTAATTAAAATATTATCATTTACTTAAATACATTTCCTCATTAGAAATATAATTTCATTTGATAATTAAAATGGAAGAAGAAGAAGAAAATATGGTGGAATTATTTCATTTGATAAATGTTTGTTCATTCATGGATGATGATGATGATATGAAACAGGAAAGAGAGGAAGAAAGCTCAGGATAAATGAGTGTTGGTAGATGGATCGATGGATAGATGGATAGATGGATAGATGGATAGATGGATGAATGGATGAATGGATAAGATGAATTGAAAGGATAGATGGATAGATGAGTGAAGGGAAAATGTAGTAAATTTTTATTGTTTGAGGTGAGAGGAAGAATGAAAGGGTTTAGTTTTAGCTAGCTTTTCCTCTTCCTTTTCAAATGATCTATAAGAGCTAATAGCTAACTAACTAGCTTGCATAAGCTAGTTAACTCTACCTTATACAAATTTCACTTCCCTTTTACTTCGAAATATTTATTTATTGTGCTTATTTACAGATGAATTATGGGCAATACTGGTAGTTCAATAACTGATCTAAACTTATTCTCGAAGGGTGGCATTTTTACGCGAGATCAAATTGATGAATATCAGGTTAATCAATTTTTATATTCTTAATACTATTTAATAAGCATCATAAAGAATACATTCAATTATTACATAATAAGTAATTAATTAGAAAAATAAATGTTTGCTTCTTACTTTATTATTAATAGATGTTGAAGTAATCGATCCATCCTATCATCATATCACAAAATGTTGTATAAAGAAGGAACAACTATTACATCAAAATTTTGTTACTAACAAATTACAACAAGCATGGATCACATTGTAATTTATAGTAGATATTAGAAAAAATAATTTTTGTAATACTATAAATTGTAAGTATAATATTAATATTGCAATAATTTATCTTTTATAACTATTATTTTGACCGCTAATTAGTATGAATGTGAAGGAGAGTAAATTTTTATTAATCATCGTATCATTGATAAGTAGCAAAACAATCGATCCGTCCGATTTATCATCATATTACGGACGTGTATTGTGAATATTTTTATGAAATAATTTGTTATTTCATGTATTTTAACATTATTTAAGTGAAGTTTAAATATATGTAGATGTATAACTAGCATAGTATATGACGAACGTGATACGTGATACGTGAGATGTAAAAGAGACTTATAATATTAATTTTTATAATATTAATTTTTTTCTCCATTTTTTGACAACAATTTATAAGAATTGAACTCATTGAGGAAAAAAAAAAAAGAAAAAGCGACAGATTGCTATTTTTTATTATAATTTTTTTTTTTAAATAAAATAAAAAAGAAGAATATTTATTTAAAAAAAATTTGTTTTCAATTTTAGGATTGTACATTTTTCACAAGAAAAGACATCTTACGTTTATACAAACGATTCTATGCACTGAATCCGATCAAAGTACCGACAAATATGCAAGGGAATCGTCCGGCTATTATAACGCTATGTTTTGAAGAAATTGAAAAAATGCCTGAGCTACGAGTAATACTTTTATTTTATTGATTTAAAAAATTTTAGAAAATTTTTCGAATGTAAAATTTTGAATTTTCCGGAAAATCCATTTCGACGACGAATTTGTCAAGTGTTTTCGGATGATGGCGCTGGTAATTTGACATTTGATGATTTCTTGGATATGTTTTCCGTTTTTAGTGAAATGGCACCATTACAACTCAAATTGAAATACGCATTCCGAATATACGGTATTTGATTCTTCTACTTTATAATTTACTATTCATTAAAATTTAACCGATATGAAGAAATGAAAATTTTAATGTAAATTTGTTTTAATTAAATTTATTGAAAATAAGAAAATTATTGAATAATAGTAATTTATGGATTTTATAGATTTTGATGGTGATGATCAGCTTGGTCATGATGATTTAAGCAAAATTATTCGATGTTTAACACGTGATGAATTATCGGATGAAGAGGTTGAATTTATCATTGAAAGGGTAAGATAATACATTATCATTTTTAAATGTCATTTTTTTTCTCCTATAAACTAATAATGTATAGGATTAGTAACATAATTGTATATACTTTTTTTTTTTTCTTTGTTCAATATTAGCTAATAGCTAAGAATGATTGGCTATCTATAAATTAAATTAGAATAGATAAAATGATTAAAAAAGAAAAAAAAAAAAAGCAAAATAAATAAAAAAGAGATGCATACAGTGCCATTTTCAGTTTTTAATTAGTAGATGATTTTTAATTGCTTGAATTCTTCCCATAATTAGAGTTGAATTGAACTGTGAAAGAAAGTTGAAATAATTTGAAAACTGTGCTTATCGATTATTTTATAAATTTGTTATTTATATTCCAAAATAAGCATCTTTGCCTTTTGAATTGATCTTTTTTTTTTTCGTTTAGGTAATCGAAGAAGCAGATCTTGATGGTGATGAGCAAATATCATATGCCGAATTCGAACATGTCGTTTCACGTTCACCTGATTTCATCCGTACTTTTCATATCCGTATTTAATAGAACTGGATTATGTAATGTTCATTTAAATAAACTTCTAAATCTTTGTCAATTAGTGTAATTACACGAAGCTTCGCACTCTGATTTTATCAAAGCATATAGCTGCCAACTTTTCAGTGATTTCTTCTCTGTCTAAGTAAATATCCCAGCATACTAATTAATGATAAGCATACTAGCTCATTAAAATGATAAGATTTCGCATTGCATAATTCGTTGTTCACTTATCAATTAATGGTTTAATGATGATTTATTAACCCATTACAAGGCTGATTATGAAATTTCAGAAACTTGTCCTAAACTGTCGTTAGAATGAAATTTTGTATAAGTCGTTGATAATAAGACTTCTTTATATCAAATTGAAAGAAACGTGAAACATGCAAAAATCAATTTGTAGTAACTATCACTGAGCTCAACATTTACTCCATACTGAAAAAATTGACAAAATCAAGTTAAAGTATAGACCCGTTATGCTAAACATTCTGATAGAGACAAAATGATTCACAGCTATATCTCTTATAATGCTAACTGTTCTTCCATCACTATATCTTTCAAAAAAAAAAAAAAAAAAAAAAAGACAATGCAACATTTTGAAACATCTATGTATGTTAATAACTCCTTCTACTATTTAGAAAATCTGTGAACGACAACAATATCATTATAAAAATCCAATAGAGTGCAGTATCATTTTAAAACAAATGGAAATGAGTGTTCACAATCTAAGTGAGGATTTCTTATAATGGGAAAATTGTATTTTCAGTTTTAAGCATTCTCACTCACATGTTATGAAGAACTTCGTACTACTTTCTTCTACAGAAAAATAAGGTAATAGCAATTTCCTCAACATAGGAAGTTCAATTTTCCTAAAACTAACAATTTCTCCATCGAGAAAATGATATACACTTATAATATAACATAATTCAATGTAAAATAAAGACATAAAATCAGCAACGAAATAAAATAGAAATGGATTTGCTCAAATGTTCTCAAATATAAATATGGGAAATAAGAGATGGATATTCGCGGTATAAGATGCATTCCTGGAAATTATAAACTGAGAAAAAGTATCAATTAAACAACAACGAAAACAAATACTACCATATGACACGAAACTGACAAAATAAAATTCTACAGTTTATGCCGTCAGGAATGTTTTCCAGCATCCTTTGTTTCAATAGCAATTTGTTTCGATGGAAACCTAAACAAAAGCACATTAGGAAAAATTGAGGAAATTTCGAGAACAATAAAATAGACCAGAATGCGATTTTTCGAAATTTACATTTTTGAGAAGTTTAAATCAATGACTCACATGAATGGTTCCTTCTTCCCTGTCAATTTACTATAAACCGTTAGTGCTTGAGCAACCATACCGCTTGCATTAGCTAAATCAGATGGCACAATTATTGTATTTGTATCTTTAGCTATTTGTCCGAAAGCTGTCACATATTTTTCAGCCACTGACAAAGCTGCCGCATCATAGCCACCTGTTTTGTTTAACGATTCCGAAACCAGCTTGATACTCATAGCTTGAGCCTGCGCATTTATCTGAATGGCTTCTGCCTAAAAATAAGAATTATTTCAAACAGTTTTATTACAACCTTAAGTTTTCTACATAATGGCATGGTCGGCATGCAGCTTACAGTCTCATGCACTTTCTAGTAACAACTCCACCGAAACAGAAGGAAGCTTTGATTATAATAAATTTCAATCTACAATGCATTTTTGCAATTAAATCTGAAGTTTTGTCTTCAAACCACTGATATTCAAATAATTTCTCTACTACAACAACTCTACTACTAATGCTTTTGTCATATTTAATCACTTGATCTAAATAAATACAAAAAGAGAAAACTGAAACGTAGCTTCGTTTCATCCAAATGGTCAAAATCAAGTACCTTGCCCCTGGCCTCATTAATTTTTTCCTGCATCGAAGCTTCTGATGCCAAAATGCGC
The DNA here is from genome assembly GCA_013365325.1 of Dipetalonema caudispina. NCBI lineage: Eukaryota > Metazoa > Nematoda > Chromadorea > Rhabditida > Onchocercidae > Dipetalonema > Dipetalonema caudispina. Next base: position 35,737 of record JABVXV010000156.1, read on the forward strand.
GCTCGTTTTTCACCTTCTGCAATATTAATTGCTGCCTCACGTTTACCCTCTGACTCCAAAATTGCCGCCCGTTTCCGCCGTTCCGCTTCCACTTGCATCTGAAATAAACTTCAAAATCTCACAATATTGTCAATTGATTTTTTTTCTTGTGAAGAGAATAGCCCTTTTTTTGTAGTACTCTCCTTTCGTCATCAGTATTCTTTGGTTATGAAAAGAATACAACGACAACTTCCGAACAACCTCAAAAGCATAACATGGCATAGTGAAATTCACAATGAACTGTATCACTCTTGATCCAGCATTAATATTCATAGTTGATATATTTTGCATTGACTATATAAAATTAGGGTATATAAAAGAAAAATTAAAGCTATGTGATGGGGAAGTATATCCCTACTAATGATAGATTAACTTCTAAAAATTATTTTAAGAGGACCTGCATTGCTTCCTGGATTTTTATAGGCATCGTCATGTCCCCTGAAATTTGATACAATTTTATCATCTTATTAACTCATTCTTTTTAAAACAAATTTTACTTCCATCTTACTGCATAACGCAAGCGTCACAAACAAAACGATTAATTTAAAAGCAAAGAAAGAATATACTCAACAAAATTCATCTCAAAATATCCATTACTAAAATCATTTGAACATTTGAAACTCCTAAATTTTGGATTGGTTCGATTGAAGTAAATACTTACTAATTTCATATCGCATACACTGCAATCCCCAAGGCTCGGCTGCTTTATTTATTGACTCTGCAAAATGTGGAAATTTTTCGGCAAAGCATAAATTTCATTACAATTCCTGAAGTATCATTTAAAGTTCTGTAACTTAGCAATGTAGACAACCCAAACTTGATTCCAAGTTTCAATCCGAACAAACCGTCAGTTCGGTTCGCCTAACTAGCTATAACTTATCAGATACATCATACGCAAACTCGCCAACTGATAATGCACTCAACCGATTTCATTGTAGTACAAACATGGCACCACTAGTGACGCTATTAAAACAAACCGACGATATTGATGTTGAGTTGTTCGCGTTCCTTAAATACCGTATCCAGATTGATTTTGCCTACTTCCGAACGCATCGTTGTTTGTGCAAGCTGTGTAATCGCATATTCTGGATCTTCAACACCGTATGAAGCCTGGATGAAATTGGATAAACTAGAATTTTATATCGGCCACAAATTAAACTTTGAAGAATTTCAATCGCTTACATTTCACAATAGGAAAATTGCAAATTTATATATTTGTGCTTTCAAAATACGGAGAAAACTGCTAATTTATATCTTTACGCCTTCAAAATATGGAGTACCTAAAATCGAGAAATGTGGAATGAAATTCATTTCATAATTAGTAAAAATTAGGAAAAAAAAAACTCTTTTATATACTTTGTACGGATCTACTATTCGCAAATAGAGAACTCCATCAATTTGCAATTGTACATTATCACTCGTTACGGCACCCTGTTGTGGTACTTCAATTGCCAATTCTTTTAGTACTTGCACATATTTGATACGATCGAAAAATGGTAACAGAATATTGAGTCCCTGCAAGATTTTACTTTGTAAATTAATTTTAAAACAAAAATGCTTGGTTATCAAAGCTCCATCTAACAATTTCTATAAATAATAATTACATGATCGATTATTGAATTAAAAGTTTCCCTTTTTAATAATATATTTAAATTGAAATAAGTACTTACAGGATCTAAAATAGAATGGAACTTTCCCATACGTTCAACTACCCAAGCTTCCTGCTGCGGGACGAAATTTACAACAAAATTAGCCTTCCCACGGACAGCACCTCTTCGTTGAGTCAGGATGGTAGTATTGCTGAAATGATCCATCTTGATACATCAATTTTAGACTACAAACTTCTGTGAATATAAAAAATAAAAGCGAAAGTAAGACAATGTCTGAAGTAAATTGAATTAGACTTACATTAACTAAAACCTAAATAAAAATAAGCTGAAATGAAATAAAATAAACTAAAATAGATTGAAATAAAACTACGAAATCATGAATGAATTACAATAGGATAAACTAGATCGAACTAAAATGAGCCGAGTCAAAGTGAAGCAATTAAAATAAACTATAAGTAGCAAATTAAATTGAAATATAAATGAAATCAAGGACAATGAAGTTAATAGAAAAGAACTGTAACTAAATCAGTCAAAAATTAAACCAAATTAAGAATAAAATTAAGTGGAAATAAATCAAACAATTTAAGATCTTAAAAACGAAATTCAAATAAACACACTTACGTGAATGGATCCAAAGAATTTAAATATGTACCAAAACGACCAAATGATGACGAATTGAAACTTCGCTTCAACGACAGTACTAAAGCCATCTTCCTGAAAATAATAGTATTAGATATAATTGAAGCTAAGAAGTAAACAAATCCTATACTATATTCTATTTCGTATATTAAATAATCCAGAATCCTATACTAAATTCTATTTCGTATATTAAATAATCCAGAATCCTGTACTATATTCTATTTCGTATGTTAAATAATCCAGAATCCTATACTAAATTCTATTTCGTATACTGAACAATCCAGAATCCTGTACTATATTCTATTTCGTATATTAAATAATCCAGAATCCTATACTAAATTCTATTTCGTATATTGAACAATCCAGAATCCTGTACTATATTCTATTTCGTATATTAAATAATCCAGAATCCTATACTAAATTAAATTCTATTTCGTACATTAAATAATCCGGAATCCCGTATTATATTCTATTTCGTATATTAAACAAACCGGAATACCGGAATAATCAATCATAATCCCTCAACAATTTCATACTTCGAATTATGCCCGAGTCATAATTTCTTCATGTAGCGAAAAATGCGGTGTAGTCCTCCTGCCAGTTATTAAATTTACTAAATTACTATGGATATTGTTGTTCCAAAGTTTAGTATTTAAATTTCTTTTTGAGTTCTTAATTTATATTACGGATATTTGATTACTCATATAATTAGCCCGTTAATAGGAAATTTCCATTTTATTAAACTATTATAGACATGGTAATAATTTCTTTTTTTTTTTTTTTTTTTTTTTTTGTGAGATTGGAGTGCATTAACTTCTTTTTTTCCCAAAAATTAAATACTTAAACGCAAATTTAAGTATTTAATTTTTGGCTAGAGATATCGAATTATTCGAATATTTGGTTACGCAAATATTCTAATTGTGAATTTTGAATGACTTCACAAATGTTGTTTAAATTAAATTAAATTAATCGAATTAAACTTAAATAAGTTATGCATAGAAGGAGAATTGATAATTTCTTTTCAATCATTTTGCTTAATTAAATTATTACATAAATGTGGACAATATCCGTATGTGTTTGCATTATTTTCATTTGCATACGCGTATATCTAAAATTTTTATCATTTTAAAATCAATTAATTTGCATCTATTGAAGATCATTTTAGTGACGAACCCATCGAAGGGTTTAGCTGTGTAAAGAAAGTTATGTAAAGTAAGTTTTAATTGAGGTAATATTTCATTTGTTCTATTTTCTCTCTTCAACTTTCCGTATCAGTAATTGATAGATGTATCACAGTTTGCGTTTTTCGCAATTGTATCCAAATGATAATCGATATAGATTTCTTCGGTAGAAATATCCAAATGACATATTCAGACTTCAATATTACTGACTAAAAACTTCAATATTACAAAAGGAAAAAACAAAAACAAAAAGATAAAAAAAAAAAAAAAACTGCATTTGAAGTAATTTCTTTAAAAAATGATTCGATTAAACAATACTTCCAAAAATATTTGAGGATGTCAGAAGAAGGAGATGTAATATCTCCAAGCGATGAAGAATTGTTGAAAGAATTGAAAACTGGACAAACTTTTTATTTGAAGGTATTTTTTACTCGATTATTTACTTAAATTTCTTAAAATTTATTTCAAAGAGCTTTATAATTTGAGAATACTCATTGTTCATATTTCTAAATTTGATGTCTCAAACTTTATATAAATGTGTAATAGTTTATCTCTAAGAAATATTATTTCAGTATCTTGGATCGGTGCAGGTTTTCGAATCGTTAACGAAGAAAAAACCAGAGGAAAGGGATAATTGGACAAGGTACCTTTATTTATTAAAAAGAAAAGTAGGTTTCCAAGACACTTTATGGTATTATAATATTCTTAGGTATAGCAGCAGAATTTTTTCAAGTTACGTCAATAATTTGGCTTGTAATGGTTCCATCAAATGATTTTATGAAAGTAGTGTCATGTAAGATATGGTTTATCGATAAATTCATATCTTACAGGTATTGCATGTATCGTATTTGCCATCAGCTAGGTATATGTAAAGAAAATTCGAGGCCCGATGAACGACTTCTTGACGTAAGTTACGATTTAATTAAAAGGAATCTAAAAGCAGATTATTGGAAAATACTGTCGTGCAGGATCTGTTAGGATGTGGTACCCCATTTATTCTTTGCTAATGACCTTATCGTAGTTAAAGTTCGGAATTAAGCAGGGCATACTTTGTTTTCATTTTCGTTCAATTTTTTAGCTTAGATAATCCAAAAATTAACAAAGTTTAATGAAAGATGAGAAAATCAGTTTAATGGAGTGATTAATTAACTGCTTTAATTAATTAATCGGAAGAAGAGTGGTTAGTTGACTTCACTACATAAAACGAATTAGCAAATACTGAATTGAAAACGATTTTTTCATGGGAAAAAAAATCGATAAATTAATTGCAGAAATTAGGCGAAATAAAAGTTGAAGACAAAGATGTTGAACTAAATGTAGCATTGCATGCTTTTATAATTCTGGATAAAGAGGGTATACGGATTTTGGAACGACATCCCATCCATGTTATTTCGTATGCTTCATCCGGCACGGAGGTTTCCTTTCACTATATTTTAAATTGATTTAGAGCGAACATTGCTGGTTACTATTATTTATTTATAAGGAAAATTCGAAAATTTCAAATTGAGGCATCTTATCTCGCTTATATATTAGTATGACGAACTTTGTGTAGGATCAAAAAGTTTTATTTTTTTGACATTATTGCTAATTGTTAACTTAAATGCATCGCTGTTAATGTTCAAGTTTAATTTTTCATGTTTCGAGAATCTGAGAATATTTTAAGAATTTGGTAGTATTGGATGCTTCATAGGAAAGAGCAATGTGAATTATAAATAAGATCATATTTCTCATATGTGGGCTTATTGAGATTGAATTATTCCAATTAACTCAAGGAATCAATACTGGGAAATCCTTTTTAAAACATAAGCATATAAAAGTTGTCGATAATTCCTTACTTGAAAAATTTTCATTTCCACACTATGCTTCTTTTTTCTCTATTTCTCCTTCTTTCAATACAGGAATGTATCAAAGGAGTGTTTTGCTTTGTTTCGCACATTCGAGAACTTGGAAGGCGATGCTTAATTTTTATGGAACCTGATAAGAATGTCGATTTTATTATGGAGACTATTCTTCAGATATTTCGACTTAATAATAAAGGTTAAAGCTGGATTCGAATTCATATTTTGGGCTAGTACTTCTTTTTCATTTTGGACCAGTACACTGTTTTGAAATTTGATGTGAAAGCTGCATGAGGTCCACATAAGAGCCAGATTTGCATGAGGTATCAGTGATAAGCTAGTATTGGCGAGCACAATTTCCCCGTCCAAATGTTTTTCCCTTTTTTTTCTAAATAAAACATAAGGGTTTTCACCTTTTCCGATTTAGTTCTACAAAAAAAAAGGTCAAAATTTTTCATTACTCTGCCTATCTATTTTTGAAATATTATTTTCACAACTCATTGTTGTCTTTTTAGGACATGGCAGTAAGTTAAGCATAACAATAGCAACGTCGCCAGAGTCAAGTTCAAATTATGGTAAAACTTCTCTGCAAATTACTTTTTTTATCGATCTTGCTGATTTGCTGAGTTAAATGAGTGTTCAAGTTTGTGATTTAATTTCAAGTTTGAACTATTTCAGTATTATAAACTTCTATGATTCTATTATCAGAACTCCAGTTACGAGTGGCGATAATAAGGATTTAGCTCGATGCCTCGCTTGACTTTTGACATTTTAGTGGATCGAGTTTTAGGAAAATTTTTTGTTTTCGTGTTCCCAAGTAGGGCAACAAGCATAATTATTACTTCTGGAGGAGGAAATTCATATTAATGCATCGATTATAATTGAATAGTTTGAAAGATCCACTTGCATGTTAAGGAAAATATTTGCATTTGAATTTAGAGCTACTACTGAAATGTGAGTTCTGTTTGGAGTTTTTCTACGTGATGGTTGGAGTATTAAGCTATGTTGCAATTACTGAAAGAATGCAAACGGTATAAATACTATGTATTTTCGTTACCAATTAAATGACCGACTTGCTATGATATGTTTCCTTTTTCAGATCACCTAACTTATATGAACATATGTAACTTACCAGCCGCCTTGGGTCTTGACAGACAACCTTGGTATCATGGTGAAATGGAACGAGCTGCTGCTGAATCTGTGCTACGACATGAAGGTGATTTCTTGGTTCGTATGAGCCCGAATACTGCCAATAATTTTGTTCTCTCTGGGATCGCAAATTCGGTCGCGAAGCATTTTTTATTGCTGGATGAAAACGACCAAAAGGTAAAATTTTTATTTTCGAAATTGTTAATATTTTTTTTTGCTTTTCCATATTGAACTATAAGCTGAAGAATGAAAGAGAATCTGGGATGACTAGGGATTCTTCGAAATTTATGAGTTAATATATATGTATATAGCTTAATACTAATTGGTAACGAATATACATAGTATTTATGCCATTTGGATTCTTTCTGTAATGGCAGCATTGCTTAATACCATTAGGTAGAAAAACCTGCAAACAGATCTCACATTTCAGTAGCAACATTATATATATATATATATATAATTTGTTTATTTATTTATTTATTTACTATACATGCTGCAAAGTTAATATTACTTTGTTTAAGTTAATATTACTTTTCAAAGTTAATATTACTGCAGAGTTGATTTTTATTTATTTATATATCGTGCAATGTTAACAATGGATTCTTCTAGGTTCGCAAGCAACAACAAGTATTCGAAACAATTGTTGAACTGATTGAGTACCACCGAGGGGAGAATGTGCCAATTATCTCGGAAGGCAGTGAATTGCATTTGATCCGTCCCATTGTAAGGTTTGCCGCACCAATAATACGCCGATAGATAGAACCGACAGAGCAACAAGAAATATGATTGCATGAGCTTATGTGTATGTCCACCGAAATATGTATGACGATAATTCGAGTTACCTATCAGAAAATTGAAAAGGGAAGAGAGGAGGAGGGCAAGGGGAGCTGAAATGATCGTACGACATCAGTCAAAGAAGATTCTTTTCCATTAGATGGTATTACTTCTGCCCTGTCTTCATTATTATAGCTTCTACAACATCAGTTACTACTACAGCTGGTAATGTTATGAAGGAATTTGAATTATTGTAATTGATACCAGGTAATGATGTCGGATCGTTATCTGCTTTCAGTATTGCTGCTGTTACTTACGTTGTTATTGATCCCGGATTTAGTGCATTCATTACGTATCCTTGATACTGTTATATCTTGTGATCAGGTAAAATATTCAAATAATTTTTTCCAATATTTTTGAATACTGGCTAGAATTTTCCGAAGAACCTACTTGTTTAGAATTCGCTTCAAGTAAACGTCTTAAGCTTAACTCAGATTTGCAGGGATAAAGGGGAAACATGTGTAGTAGTGGGAAAATTGATTAAACAGAAAAATGATAAAACTGAGAATCCGAATGAAATTTCAGTAATGAATGCTTAGCTTAGATTGAGATTTGAAGACAGAAAAAGGCAATTATTATGAAAAATTAGCTATGAGATATTCCGATATTTCGATATGTTGCACATTATTTTAATTACGCTTTGTTGTTCCTATTGACATATTTTTCAAAAAATTTCATGATTAGCTCCTTAATATTTTTGTTTTGATTTTATGTTAAATCTTTCAACCTTTCTGTCTTCAGCTCTTTTGCGAGAAAAAAAAAAAACAGAAATCCAAATTTAAATTAGGTCACTGGAAGAGTTTTAGATTTTTGATTATGCATTTTTTGTCGAAAAAAGTTAAATATCACTGATCTAGATTTGGAAATTTAAATTTTTTAAGAATCGCTGTAGAATCGAAATTGGATTTCATGAAAAAAATATCCTTTATCTTCGTTCCCTCAAACATATTAATAATTATAAGTTTTAGAGGTAGGAAAATAGGACCGGTCGAAGTAGAATGGTAATAAAAATATATGCTTTGAATCGTTCTAGTAGTTGCTCAGTATTCGATATCTATTATTTCAGCCTATAGTTTATATGATTATTATTAATTGCAAGTTAATTTCATTTCTTTTCCAATTATGACTGAAACATAAAATTTCCTTATTATTAATTTATTGCCAGGAATAATTTTCCATTCTTTCTTTGCTTTATTTCTATTTGACATTATAATTCATATCTTTATAGCTATATATATGATATATATATCGCTTATTTAGTTAGTACGGGATGTTCATTTTCCGCTGAATCTTTTATTCTCTTTGATCACTAAATTAGTTGATGATTCCTGAAAGATACCATTACATTGTTATTCACTTCGCAATGCATATAAATTGATAACTTTCAATGAAAATGAGAATTATACGAGAAATAATAAGGCTCAAAAGTTTTTTCCGATAGTTTTAGGTTGAATCTTTCAAAAAGCTTATTTGTTTTGAAATGTTTAATGTTTATTTCCAGGTTTGATTTGTAATGCAAGTACTCAATTTAAACTCAGTTTACTAGCAAAAACTCTTGCATATTTTGATTTACTCTATAAGAAATATATGTGGTTAGTTGCACCGTTCTACAAAAGATGAGTAGTAATTTTGCAAATAAATCAATATAAATTAAAATTTATCACTAAATAAAAAGTTATCTGCTAGCTAACCTTTACTTTTTTACTGAATCTTCGAGCAATTCGTCAAATTCACAATCATAATCCTGTTGAAAAATTAAAAAGTGAAGTATGATACTGGATTGTTTCTTCATGTTTTTTGTCAACATTATGTTTGCTGATCTAATACTGATAATCCGAACCTATTACTATACTATTCCATATTTCTCTTTGTTCAAGAAGGTTTTTTAGCTAGGAACATTTTAGTTTCTTTGCTTTTCAAGGAAACCTAAATTTCGTATTACATTTAAGCTAATCCTTTTTCAAATAGTTTTTATCTGATGATATTTTATTGGTTTGTCAAAATGATTACAATATTATTTTATCCTTTATTTTGCTGTTTATTGTGCTATCTATTGATTATATATAATTATTAGTGATTCTTTCATTCATTTCTTCATTCTGTTATTTTGTTAGAAATAAAATTATCCTCAACATTTTTGCTACATTATGCAAATTTTTGAGTAATATGCCGGGAATAATTACTATGAAATTCATTTGTTGTATCTGATCATCATAAACTAACTGCTATCGAAGCCAATTTTTGGATGTGACTGTTATCGAGTTCAAATGATTCGACCTTGTATTAGATGGATAAATTAAAATAAGATACAGTATTTATGCTATCATAGTTGATCCGTAACTCTTGATAATCAATGATAAATTGCTTTACTTGTCATAACAGGTTCATATGAAATAGGGATGATAGAAAATGTGAGCTTATTTTAACTGTAATACTTATCATATCGTACTCTTGGAAGTATGAAAGTGGAATGGATATATTGTTTGAAATATTTGTAAATTTAATGAGATTTAAAATAACTGGAGAAAAAAGAAACTATGCATAATGTAGGAGAATAGCTGAGAATAAATGAATGTAAAATTGTCGAATCGTATATTTCATTAAGTATAAAGTAAGATAATTGTTGTTTACTTTAAAAATTTAATTGCTCATTATGTAAAATTCTCTCTCTTTTCAACTCTTTGAAAATTTCATTTGTCGCATTTCCAATTATTTGACCATCCATCCAAACTAATCCTTCACTTTAATTGATGTTGTTGTTGAGTCATTTTGAATTGAAGCATTTTTCAAAATTATTATTTGTTATTTTTTGTAATCTTAGCAAAGAAATTACCTTTGCTAAATAAACATACAAGAATAAAATATAATATATCAAAAAATAACCAAAATGTATCAGTTGTTCCATTCAATCTAAATTATACAAATGTGGAAGAAAAAGAGGAAAGAGGAAAATTATTACTCATTATTCTTTTATTAATTTCTCTGAAATTAAATCTAATTTTGAAACTTACAAAAATTTAAGTAATTATAGAGATAGAAAGAAAACGAAGAACTTCCAAACAGTCCTTAATCTTGCAACAATAATGCCATTTCATAAAAATCGCAATTTTTTGTAGTTGAATAATTCTGTTAAATTTTAAATTCAACTAAGAAAAAAAAATAGTTCTCGTTCTTTTCTCAAATGTCCTTGCTAAAATTTACTCATTGAAATTCAATTTTATCATGGTCATTTGATGGTTAGTTAGACTTCATGTCGACGTTTGATATTTTATTCAAGATTCTTAGCATAAGTTAAATTTTACAAGTTTCTTTGATATGTTATATACCTGAAAGTTTAGGTCAAAAAATGAGATCAATCAATTGTCTGATCCAAAAAATATGAATCATTCAAGTATTAAGTGATAAAATGACTTGTTAAATTTTACGAAATTACACTCATTCATTTCAACATGAAAAACCATTTGTATAATAGCAATATGATCTGCAGATAATTAACTTATTTTATTTACATTTAATTCGATCATTAATAAAGAAAGAGAAGATGAAAAATAACAAAAAATAATGATCAAATCAATTCATTGATAACATTTGCTAATTAACTGTTAAGAAAACAGAACAATTTAATGTGTTTAATTTAAAGTTTTACTAATTTAATATAATAATTGTTAATATACAAATTGTACTTCTTTGTTGAACAATTTTACAATCAATTATCTTACCTATTTCTTCTTTTCTTTGTGTTTGTGTATGTGTGTGTGTGTTTTTTTTTTTTCCAAATTTTAATGCTATTTTATTAATTTTCACTAACATTTTTTTAATGAAAATTTGAATTTATTAAGCAATTTTATCAATGTTAATTTTTATTATTAATTTGCTAAGTAATGATTATTATTATTATTATTATTATTATTAGTATTACATTATGGTAAGTTTATTTATTTCCAGATATAATAGTTTTATCAATTAGTGATTAATGAGTAATTCTTTTATGGATGGTTTATTTAGTTTTAAATATAATAATTTTATATGTTATATTATGGTAAGTTTATTTATTTCCAGATATAATAATTTTATTAATTAGTGATTAATGAGTAATTCTTTTATGGATGGTTTATTTAGTTTTAAATATAATAATTTTATATGTTATATTATGGTAAGTTTATTTATTTCCAGATATAATAATTTTATTAATTAGTGATTAATGAGTAATTCTGTTATGGATGGTTTATTTAATTTTAAATATAATAATTTTACCAATCGATGTCTTTTTTTTTCTTCTTTTTTGCATTTCTAGAACAATTTTGTGTTTACAATTGAATTCGAAGAACCATTTCATGGTATAATCTACAGTGAGAAAGGTTTCCCTAATTGCATCTATGTGAATGCATCAATTCTAACCAAATCATCCTATACCATTAAGGTATTTTTCATCAATTTTTTTTTTTTTTTACGAAATTTATTTATTATTAATTCATTCTATATTAAGGTAAAAAGAATTAATAGTTGATTGTATTCAAAATTGAAATATTTTTAAGTATTTTTTAAAAAAAAAAAAACAAAAAAACAAATTAATAAAAACTTTATTTGACAAATAAATTTTTTGACAATTCACTATACATTTACATTTTAGCTTCACATATAAATTGAAATTTTAAAATTAATTTGATAGCATAATAAAACATTGTAAGTATATCAATAAAAGCTAAAAATTTATTTTGATAAAAATTTTCGAAAATTTTCTTTTTTTAAAAATAAATCATCATTTATTGAATCAATTTAATAGACAATATTACAGTATTGTATCATTATCATCATCATTATCACAAATAACATTGATGAATTTGAAGCTTTGTTAATCAATTGGAAAGAAATATTTGCCACTTACTTTCCTCTCTTTGCTTTTACAATATTTTTAATTTCATTGATATTTCTAAATTTTTAAAGAGAAATCAAAATTATGCAAATCTACTTAAATCTACCAAAAAAAATTCCTTCTCAAAAATATTACGTTGTATTTTAACTTGGTGCTTTTTACCTATTTTATTGGTAATATTGAAAGCATTTTCCTTTCATCATTGTATCATTTCTTCGAGAAATTCACGAAAATTTTTCCAAAATTAAGAGCATATCTGTTCTTCGGAAATATCATTTTGTTTTTTCAAATATCCCGGATTTTTTTTTTCCGGAAATTTAAATATTTTTAAATATTCTTGATTTCTTTTTTGGAAATTTATACATTTTTAAATGTCCCGGATTTTTTTTCGGAAATTTAAATATCCTAAGTTATTCGAAATTATCAAAGTTTCAATATGATTGATTTTAATTTCAAAATTCATATGCATAAGTTCGTCACTTTTGAAAATTTTTTGACGAGTATAATTAGAATATAACTCGTATTTATATTCCAATTTTCATGATACTACACAGGCATTTGTTGCCTTAAAATGTTTTGTTTTAATATTTTCACAAATTTTAAGAGTATTTTATAAATATTTATATTTAGCTTTGAAATTTTAACTTAAAACTTAATATTATTAATTAGATCATTAAACTTTCGTTACAGTTTTATTTTCTTTCTATAACCTTTTTCTTTACCATTTTCTTCCTTTTATGCAATTTTTTTCTTTTTATCCAATTTTGTTTTTCCATTTATCACAAGTTGCTATCTTATGTTTACACCATATTTTCAACCTATAACTTATACATAGGTACCATTGGATGGATGTGAAACAACCTATAACTCGGATGGTAACCTGGAAAATGCGATCATTGTTCAGGAAAATCCCTTATTTGTGGATGGAACTGATAAGAAATATTTGTTAACATGCGTTCCGGTATTTTCAACAACACTCGGGTAATTGTTTATTGGTTTATTGGCTTGTAATGCCTTTTCTTTTGAAAATTTTGGAAATTTTTTTTTGTTAAATTTCAATTGATGTTGTTAAATAATGTTTGATGGAGGATGAAATAATCCCAAAATGTTAAATTAGCTAATTTAATATTTATTTATGTTGAAATACAATTAAGAAAATATTAGAATTTTTCTTTTTCTTTTTTGTATAAATGTTGCAATGAGTGTTGAAAATTGAAAAAAAAAAATCTGAAATGAAAACTTTCAAAATTCCGGAGAAGTAAGTAAAATTGAATATCTAAATAAGTAGATAGTGAAATTGAATTTGAATTAAGTGATGAGTAATAAAATATAATAAATGTGTAACAATTGCATTTTAATCGATTAATGATTTTCTATTGGAATGATCAAAAAAATTGTAAAATTTGGAATGCTTTAGCTTATATCTGCATTAATTAATTATTATTTTGTTGTTTTTCTCCTTTTTCAAATATTTATTATTGAAATTTTAATCTTATTTTTTTTTGTCATTTATTGTTGAAGTTTTAAACATTACGAAAAAATTATTATCAAAGTATTTGTTAGAAAACGATTTAATGATAGGAATTTAAGTATCATTTTTAATGGAATGATAGAAATTGAGCTATTGGATAAATTTAATTGGTTTGATGTTCATCAATTGTGCAAAATATTTCTCTTCATTCATTTATAATTTTAATATAAATTGAACCAGTTTTTTTCTCTTTTCTTTTTATTTTGTTAAATAGTTAAGTAGAAAGCTTTTTGGCTTTTTGATAAAATTAAAAGCTGGTTTAAATTTTTGTTAAATTGGTAAAAAAAAAAAAAAAAGTAAGCAAATGAAGTTATTTGCTATTCAAAAATATTAATTTATTGTTTTTGATGAAATAAGAAGAAGAAGAAGAAGATAATGATGATAATGGAACAAAGAAATAAAAGAAAAAAAAAAACAAGTATTTTATCGTAATAAAAATCAATTAAACATGTATCATTATAATTAAATGTGTAAATAAATCAAGAAGCAATAATATTGATTGATTATGACAAGTAATCAAACATTTACAGAAATTATAGTCAGATGATAATAATGATAAAATAGCAATATTTTTAACCAAAGTAATATATATTACATTAGATAATAATCTTAATTAATATCTTAAATAATCATTAGACGCATATCAATCAAAATTTTCAATTTAAATTGATAGTATTTTCAGCTCCTTATCAGAAACTGTCAATTTTGGTGGTATTACAGTAGATAGTCAAGGTATTACCGCAGCAACAATCAGTGCAAGAGGTATCGCTGATCAACATATACAATACAAAGTTGAACTTCATAAAGTTAATTTAGATGGTACCTTACAACCAATCAATGGATCAATTTTTGTTGGCGATGATATCGTAAGTAACACAATCTTTCTTTATCATATATGTTTCAATATTTCATTTAAAATACATATGATAAAGTTTTAATAGTATATTTTTTAACTGAATTGGTAATAATTATTTTTTACTTAGTCAATCATTATCCTTAATTAAATGCTTAAATCATTTTTCGACGAAACATATAAGCTATGTGTCGTCCATTGTCCATTGCTCACTTAATTATTTGAAATGAGGACATTTAAAATTTCATTGATTGATTTTAAGCCAATGATCAGTAAGAGTGAATGTTGCATTTGATATTTAGGGAAAGAGAAAAGCAAAAAAAAAAAAAAAAAGGATAAATGAAGATGGAAATTTGGGTAGAAATATCTTTTGTATAGTTTATTAAATCTAATATTTCGGATCCCAATTTCAGGTTTCGATTTCAGATCTAAGCTATGCTAATCATAATTCTTTAATGAATTAAATTAAACGAAAAAAAATATATATATTTAAGAGTTACTTGAATGATTTCCTTGTGAAAATGATTCCCTTATAACATCAATCAGTTCAATCATATATAATCAAAGAAATCGATTTAATTATTAACTTTAAACTAAAATGAATGATAGAAGATCAAACGGTAATGATATGATACTTTTTCCGTATTTCGTGAAAATTATTAAAAATCAAAATATCATTTAGCTAATTGGATGAATATTGAATTATTGTCAACAAAAACATTGGGAGAAAAAAAAAAAAAAAAATCCGATATGCTATAATGTGCTCTATGAAAATTGATCATATTTTAAATTTGTTAATTTTAGGTTTATATCATTCGGGTTAGTTCATTAGCAACAGATGCGCGAATTGGAAATTGCTGGGCGCATGATACGCAATCAATGTTGCAACTTTCGGATGATAATGGTTGCAGCATACAACTTATTGGTAACGTTTGGAATCATTTTCAACGTGAAAAATACGATAACAATATCATTTTCCGGAATCAAATTAAAGCATGGGCATTTCCGACAAGGTTCGTGAAAATATTTATGAATAATCATTTCTTCTACAATTATTTAAAAAAAAAAAAAAATCATTGAACTATTATTACTTTTTCTTGATATTCATTTTGATAATAGGAAAATACTATGAAAAATTTTTTAAGGAATTTTGAGAAGTGATGAATATTTGTAGATGAATATTAAAGAAAATTAAAAGATGATATGATCAAAAAAAAATTGTTTCATTTCAGTTTTATCAGTTTCTACTTAAAAAAAAGAAAAAAAAATTATCAAATTTTTTGAAACAAAAAAAAAAAAATGCTTTCCAAAATTACTAAAACTGAAATAAAATATTATAATGAATGCAGTAAATTTACTCAAAAATTTGTTTCTTTTTTATCCTTCTACAAGTTAATTTTAAAAATATTCTTATTATTCTATTTTAGAAATAAAGATGAGAAATAAATGTAAATTACAAAGAAGATATTGTTTAATTAGTAAAAGATATAATATGAAATGAAAAGAGCTACAAAAGAGAGAAAGATAATAAGTACTGCACAATTATCATAACTGAATAAAAAATTTCCTTTGGAAATTCTACATATGCAAGTATTAATTATTCTTGTTAATTAAACGTTTAAGGAAAAAAAATTAAATACTTGTTTTCAAAAATTAAATATTCCCTCTCAGAAAAAAAAAAAACTGATTTTGTTTCCCAACAAAAATAATACAATTCGAAATAAATTTATGGTTCATTTTTAATAATTTATTTTTTCTTCTTTACAGTAATGATGTGAATATCTTTTGTAATTTGCATACGTGTCGTATCACGTGTCATCACGTATCTTGCAATGAACACAGACAACGTCGAAATGTGATAATGTTGGATAGTGTTGTTAATGATATGGTTCATACCGTAAAAACTATATTTCACGTTCAAAAAAGACGTAAAGAAGTGGCAAAAGATGACAAAGAAAAGGTTTTTTTTTTTTTTATTATAATAATATTATTAATAATTATTATTTTTATTTTAATTATTATTATTATCACTATTATTATTATTATTTTTTTTCTTAAATAATGGAAGAAATTTTTATCAATTTTTTAGATTAATTGTTAATATGATAATGATTATCAAGGGAATAGAGGGAGGAGAGGAGGGGACAAAAAAACAGAAATATTATAGGAAATGAATTTTAATATAAAAATGGAATAGACGGATAATAAAATGATAGATCGAAGATTTATTATTGAAAATAATGTGCCAAGAAATTTTGATATACATATTTTTAATAGTTCATCGTCAAATTTTGAATATCAATGAATTGTTGAAATATATGGACAGACAGACACACACACACACACATTAATATGACTATATGAAAGTATGTGATTTGAAACAATATATATCGAAAATTACGTCGGATAAATGTACGCATTCTTATGTGTCTATATTTTCCGTACGTGTCTATTATTTTTAAGTCACATAACACGTATTTGAAAATTACGTTATACATGTCCACATCTATCCACGTGTTTATATTTTAACAGATATTAGAAGTAAGAAGTAATAGTTTATATTAATGTATTTTTAAATGAACGTAAAACGTATGAAAACCATTGCAGTATTATTTCATACTTTCAAATGCTTATTATAATTGATCTGTATGGATTGATTCAAAATAATTGATTATTTGATAATTTTTTGATCATAGCCTTAAACTAATCGATTAATAAATATATATGATGATGAGTTTATCAAATAGCATAATTACAAAAGATATTATAACATCGTTAGATGTAATTTATAAAGAAGATATTAATAATTTAAATTTTACTTAATCCCTATAAAAAAAAACAATGATACTAAAAATATCATCGATAATTCAGATTTTAATGGCGAGAAATTTGTCATATTATAAAATGATTATTTATACAACAATAATATAATTTGTTAAAACTTGTAAAATAGGCCAGAAAATGATCATTGTTGAATTGTAATTGAATAATTAATAGAGATAATTTTACTCTTTAGTTTTTTTTTTTTCGCCGGAAAAAAAATTATTCTTGAAATGAATTGCATGACAATCATAGCAACCATTATATAAACAACTATATTATAATTAATAATGGAAAACTAATTAGTTACTAAAACAATTACTTGCTTATATAAATTAATTGAAATAAAAATATTGTATATTATTGTTTATTTGTTTCATGCATTACAAATCATTTGATAGTCATTTTTTAATTCCATTTTTTTTTCCAGGTTTTTTCTTCTTCTCGAAGAAAACAATAAGTATCGCAAAAAATTAAAAATGATGAAAGTTTGTAGAAATTCAAAAATAGGATCTATTTTTTGCAATTGAGCGTCGAATTTCAATTTTTTTTCATTTATGAAAACTTTCTTATGTTATATTACAAAGTTACAAATCTTGAAGTCCTGAATTCAATTTGAAATTCAGGTTTTTGCATTTTTCGAATGCTTTTAACTGGTTAATTTTTTTCCAGTTGTTTTAAATATTTCACCGTAAAATAATTACACAAATTTGTTTGAAGTTACTAAACAATTTTTTATTTTCAAAATAAAAGTCAAAAGGATATTAAAAGAAAATTAAATTAAAAAATTATTTCGCCTCATTTTTTTGTATCTTTGCTTCTTTTGCACTCATAAGAAAAGTTAGAATCTTTGACTTGAAAATAATAATGGTAAATCTCGAAATAAGATTCGCAACGAAATGATTTCGAATAGTTTGAAGATTTGAACAACGAATAGGAGTGATATCGAAGGTCATCATTGTGTAATGTGTTCGAAGGTCATAGGCTCGGAAGTAAATTATGTGCAACAATCAATTTTTCGAATTAATTCTATTTTAGATAAAAAAATTCCAAACGATTTGAAACGTAAAGTATCAAATATGGATGTCGTCACAAATTTTAATTTATTCATTAATCAAAGTATCGCGTTTAGTTCTCTTTATTTTTTTTTTTTAAATTAAATTTTTGTCTGAAAGAAAACAATTAGAAATTAAAATAAAAAAAAACTTCGCTCATTATTTTTTAAACTAAATTTTGAGATGAAATTCTTTGCTTTTTTCTGATCTTCTTTTCTTCTGTATTCGTCTGGAATTTTTCATTTATCCTTGCCATAAAATAAAATTTTACATGGTTATTTAAAACGAAATGGAATTTCATATCGCTATTTCAAATGAAATGGAATTTTATATGACTATTAAGAATGAAATAATGAGTTTAAATGAAGTAATAATTTTATGAAGCTATTTAACATGGACCTAGGTAGCTTCATTTGTCCAATTTTAATTCTCTTCTTAAAAAAAAAATATTTTTTTTTTCTGCTTAATATGTACATATTTTTTATAAAAATATTAAATGGTAATTTCTCTTAACATAAAACAGATAGAAAGCGCAGTAATTAGCATTTTAACTGTTAATTTGCAAATAATTTTCCGATTAAAAAATAGTCGTAAAATAATTGGTTGTTATTTTTTTAAAAAAAAAAAGAAAAATTTAGAAAACAAATATCAGAAATGTTTAGTTGTTATTTTAGATCAAAGGGGAAAATATAACAAATAATAAATTATCCAAATGCTAAAAAAAAATAATTTTTATTTTGAACCAAAAATGTGAAGATATTCAATAGTAGATGAATGAATTCATAAAGAAATACTTGAAGAAAGCTAAGTAAATAATTTTTTTTCAAAACAATACTTATTATTTCAAACTGAAACGAAAAAATGAAAAATAAGAAAAAAATCATTTACATTGTAAATAGAAAATGGTAAATTTTATTGTTTTGAAAAATGAATGAATTTTAGTTTTAAAATTTATCACTTCAATAGAAAAATAATTTTCTATATCTATTATTTTGAAAAAAAAAAAAAAAGATGAAGAAAAATAATCATTACATACAACAGTATAAGCATTGTATGCATCATTTATAAGTCATTTAGAAATTCTCTTAATTTAACACTTTTTTGTGGATTCATTTAAATTAAGCATTGAATGGATACGTTTAATTGAAATTTACACTTTGATTGACGAAATCAGAGGGATATAAAGTACGAAATTGAGGAACAATAAGTATTGTTTAAGCATTTTAAAACTAATTTGAAATTTAAAATTTATTTACTACCTAATTAATAACAAATTTAAATATTAATTTGTAGGTTGTACCGATATAATTGTATTACAAAAAAAGAAAATGAAAAACACTTCGTCGTTTAAACAATTCCTTTATTTCACTTCTCAACAATAATTCTTGGCTAATCATGCTTGGCCATCACCATCATATAATGTGATATTAGCCTATGAAAATTTAATGGTATAGTATGCTTTTTTAGCTTTTATTTTAAAAGAATACTAAATCATTAATGAATTCAATAAATAAATTTTTTAGTAGCTCTTCAATAAATATTGTTTCAATAAGTATTAAGTGCAAAACGATTTCTTATATTAATTTTCTTTTTCTTCCTTTTTTTTTCCAAATATTTATTAGGCTTTATTTAAGGTTATAAACAAAGTTTATACAATATCATTACAAGACACAAGCTATTATCGAATTTTGCTAAAAATTTATTGGAAATAGAGAGAGAGAGAGAGAGAGGGAGAGAAAGAAAGTAAGAAAGAAAAAACACAACGATATTTACTTAGTTTATCGCAAGCGAAATTTTATGTCAACCTTTCCATCATCGTTATCAATCAGAATAACCCTTGCAGCAATTTTCAAAGTTATTTTAAAAAGATGACAAAAAAAAAAAAAAAAAAAAAGAAGAGAAAGAGAAAGAACTATCAGATCATTTTATCACAATTTATCAATTGATTGTTAAAATGAATAGGTATGTTTTTGAAATGTGTTTCATGTAACAAAACAATTACTTAACAGGTAAATATAATTCGACTAAACTTACCTTAAGGGTAAAAAAAGTAAAACAATTTCTTTCTTCTCATTATATTCAATCTATTGGATTTAATTCGATCTATCAAATTTAACACCCAATTTTTTTTTTTTTTTCTTTTCTTCTCTTTTCATTTTTAAAATCTTGTTTTTCCATCATTATTCTTCATCATTCTTTATGAGAATAAGAAAGACAGGAAGGAATAGCATCAGGTTTTGTCATCATATTACATCAGGAAGTTGAATTGTAAGTTTTATTGAGCAAGAAATTTGAACTTCTCCGATTGGGTAAAATTTGATAGAAATGTTAGTACATAGAAGCAAATTTTATTTTACTCTTCTTTATATCAGCAAAAATTTCTACAAATAAATTCATAATATTTGTTAATAACAATAAGGTATTATTAATTAAGCAATAGCTAAATTTAGAATAATTTTTGAGTTTAAATAGATTTATAGGAGGGATAAGATTATGATCAGTAATATTAAAATGAGTGATAGAGCATAAAATTATGTGACATTTTTGAATGATATTTTTAAGATGACACGAACATTAGGAAATTAAAGTTATAAACGAAATATTTAAATATAAAATTAAATATTATTACTGTTTTTTCTTCTTTTTATTTCTTTAGTTTGCATGAATTTCGAATCATTTTGATGTAAATTCATCGCTTACTTCAAATACATACATACATGATAAGGAATTTGAAGAATTTTAACAAATTTTTTCGTTTTAATCTGATAAAAACTTTTCATTTTATTATTTTTTTTTTTTTTTTTAGAATTTTAACAATACGAAAAATAGCGGTAAATTACGAACGTATAATGATCTATCAATAACAGTAACAGCGGCAACACTAACAACAATAACAATAATAACAACAACAACAACAACAACAATAACAACGACAACAACAACAACAACAGAAGCAAAATTGCTTGCGAGAACAGTAGAAGAAGGAGCAGTAAATACAATAATTTCATCTTTACCAAGAATTGGAATTAATAAATTGATCACTATTATGCTAATTTCATTTTTATTTATGGCTCTTATTGTATCAGTATGGTTTTTATATGTATCCAAAATGTTATTAGCAAATGATCAAATGAAATATTGTTTAAAACGATATTTCATTGAATTGTAAATTAGCATTATTTATTCTTCATTTGAAAAATAAAAGAAAAAAAAAAAGAAAAGAAAAAACAATCAAGAAAATAGAGAGGAAAAATTTTTGGAACAATAACATTTTCATCAATTTTGATCAGTTTACACCGAACAATTTTCGCTTTCAAACAATTAAAAATGAGTTAAGACTTCGCAAATTATTATTTTCTTCCAGTTTTCTAAATGTTTTTCCACAAAATGTTTCACTTTTATAAGTGAAACTTTCATTCCTCTATAATAACAAATACAAAAGCTGGTAAAAATCAAACATTATGAATTTTGATTTTTGCCATCTTTCTCATGAAAAAAAGGCGAAAGCAAATTAAATGGGTCGATCGGGAAAGCATGTAGGATAGTGTAATCAAACTTTTACTCCCATACAGCAACAAATTTGGGTTATTAGATATGCTCAAAAAATTAAAAAGAGAAAAAAAAAAAAAAAAAAAAAACGGCCCAAATATATTTCGGAAAAAATTTTGCTTTAGAAGAAAATTTTATTTGTGTAATTTGTATCTCCTGCCTTACCTTAACCCATTACCTTTCCTTTTTTCTGTCTATTCAACTTTACCCATCCAATACATTCTTCTACTCTTTCATTTTCCTTTAACCCCTAATATCCCTGTTTCTCATCTTTTCTATCCCGCAATATTCATCATATATCACAAATTGTTCATTTAATTACCATTAATTCCCTCCCCTTCAACTTCCTCCCTCATATTTCATCTTTTTTTTCTTTTTTTTTTTTTTTTTTTTAAAAAAAATTTTTGTTAATCATAAATTTTCATTCATTTTTCTGCAATTAAACTAAATCTATTTGTGTTAAAATTAATTGTCAAAATTAAATTATTGTTTTGCATATGTTTTCATCTTTTTTCTCTCGTTAATATTTTTGATGAGTTGACAGATAATTTTAATTCTTTGATGTTTCAAATCATCGGTACATTTTCAAAATATTTTAATTCACTGTTAAACTGTTTTGACATTATTCATCTCCAGCAATGTTGTTATTTGCATTAACAAATGAAAATATATTCAATTTAATCCATTAATTCTAATAATTAATTTATTTTTTTTAATTTGTTAGCACAAGATATCCATTACCAATTATAACCTGATGAAGAATGATATGAATTTTGAATGTCATATGGTATTTTACATTTGAACTATAATTTTACCTTCACAATTTTTTCTTTCCGCAGATGTGACAATTTTTGTTCCCCACAAAATAATGAATGACATCCAAGAAAAAAGGTACTTTTTTAGAAGAAATTATGGTACATTTCTGGAATCGATTAATTTTAACTTATAACAATTTCAATTATTCATCTGATAACAAATCAACCATGACATGATTGAAAACTGATTGAAACTATCGTAGTAGTTCTCGGTGGAAACTAATTTAAGAATGAATTTTTTTGAATTCTGAACGCGAATTTTTTTTCTTCCTTTTTTTTTCTGCAAGATTTCTGCTTAAATTAATGATTTTCAAATTTTATATTATTAATTACACAATATATATATAAAGTGTACATCTCGTTTGAAATCAAAAAATAGGCCAAGGATCGTGAAGTATCTTTTTTTTAATTGGTTAAATTTTCCTACCTGATTTATAATTTGCTTACTGCTTTACCTGCGAAGATGAAATATTTTTTTATTGGAAAATTATCAGAAAAAAAAAAAAAACTTTCCTCCTTAGCATACAAACGTAAACTTCCATATGATTTTATCAATTGAAATTCACCAATTTTCCTATTGCCAAAAATGTCATTTAAGAAAATTAACACAATTAATTATGATTATAATTTTTTTCCAATCATTATTATTATTATTATTTCTAATATTAACAAAATCTTTTCTTCCCATTTCCCCTCATATTTGATCGAAATCATAGCTTAATATGTCAAAAGGATATTAATTGATTAATTAATCGATCGGTTAATCAATCAATTACACAGCATTTATTTCGAACATCATAACTTGTCTTGGTTACTATAACAAAACATAAAAATTTTAGTTGAAAAAATTTAATGCATTTAAATTTTAAATAATGACCATTAATACATTAAATTGTATAAGAATGCGATGGCATTGTCTTATATACTTTTGCAAAATTTTTAATTTAATTTCTTTTTTTTTCTTTTTTTTTTTTGCTAGTAAAATAGATATATTTACTCACCTTCGCCAATACCTGTTTTTTGTGCAAAAAAAAAAAAGAGAAAAGCAGAAATCTTTGAAAGAATGAATAGAAAAAAAAAAGTGCAAAAAGAAATAAAAGCATTTATTCAATTAATTAATTAATTAATTCATTGCGAATATATCAAACGAATAAATCTAACCAGTTAGGATATTACCAAATCTTTTATTACGACAAGTTTTGTCAATTTTACGACCCTTCCATCTTTGTTATATTAGCGTAAATGAAAATAGGATAAAAATAATCAATTTATCGTTTGTGATATAAAGATGTAAATTTATCTTTGTTTCAATTCAATAATTTAATTATTTTGTAATGACAGTAATTAACTTGCAATTAATTCATTCTTTTTTTTTTCTTTATCATAATCGACTCACTTATGTTTTATTTGTTTATTTCATTTATTTTTTTACCAAAACATTATGCAATCATTTTTATCAATTATCCGAAAATTTCCAAAATGCAACAACAATAAATACTTATAGTTGTTGCATAAGAAGAAAAATTATTGTAGTTGAAACAATTAAAGTTTACTAAAGTATTCTAATTTTTTTTTTTCACCACTTTTGAAACAAATGAATGCAACGGTACACTAATTATTGATCAAAAATTTGATATAATTTTAATTATCATTTCTTATATTTAATAAACAATTTGTAATTGTGAACAAATTTTAAGAAAAATAAATGGAAAGAAAGCAAAATGTGTAAAAATAGAAATGATAAAATTAGTCGTTAATAAATAAATTTTAATGCATTTCTTTGATTAAGTTAGCAATGATTTAAACAATATTTTTGCCCACATAATAATATTGAAAAAATAAATAAATACAATTTCATTAACTAGACTTGAGGATCGAATTGATTTCTGTAAAACTGTAATTAACAAAAGTAAATAAGCGGAATCGATTGATAAGTAAATGTTTGAAATCGACTTCTTTCGTCAGGAAATACCCCAATGATAGATAAAGGGTAAAAAAAATAGCAAAACAGAAAAGAAGTACGGTAGTGATTTTTTTTTTTTTTTTTTAATTTATTTAACCTTAATTTACTTAAATGTTCGTAATTTATTGAAACTTCTTCAAACAAAAAAAAAGAACAAAAAAAGAAGAAACTGTTACATATCATGTGATACTTTTGAGATAATTAAAAATCATAGAATTTATATTAAATAAGCATCTATTAATTGTTATCCAAAATTATTATCAAACAGTTATTCTATTAATGATACTATTTCTTATTTGATAAAATCTTTCATTGCAAATTTTTTTTTTTTTGTTTTTTTTATCGTATTTATAAAAGAAACATTTTAACCAATTCATTCTTTCCATCAATATCAATACAAATGTTTAATAAAACAATTCTTTCAATGGTTAAATTATTGTTAAATGCAAACATTTTTGGAACATTTCAATTATTTCACATTTGAACAAACAAAATGATCCATTCTTTATGAATCAATTACTAATTATTGATTTTAATATTTGGCATCTATTTTACTTTTCTTTTACTAATATTTTATTTTGAGGTACACTTTGTTTTATTATAAAAATTATTATCATTTCATTATCATATTCCAATTCTAATTATTACAAGAAAAGTGATAGCATTCATTGATACTAATATCACTCCACTGATCATTAGACATTTCTAATGAAATAGCAATTTCATTATTTCATCTTTTCCATCAAATAAATCAAAAAGGGGTGAGAAAAAAAAAAAAAAAAAAAGAAGCGATCATATGTATAAATAAATAAAAGTATCATATTTGATATTTGTTATTTTTTTTTCTTTTTTTGAATAATTTAAAAATTTTTTCAACAATGAACAAAAATTTTATTATTATTTTTAACAAATTCATTATCGGAAGAATATTTCAATCAAAATAATTAACTCCTCTATATGTCTTTCTCTCTCTCTCTCTCCCTTTCCCATTCATTCTTTCTTTCTTATTTAAAGCGTAAAAATTATATAAATCTAATTAGATAACAATAATGTTATGTGAAGTTCTTGTTTTTATAAATGAAAAATTTACAAAACAATCGAAATTATCATTACTATCATTAACCTCTGTTATCATTGACAATTATCAAACTAAGCAATCCTAAAATTATCCATCTGTACCGCCCAATCATCTGTACCGCCCAACAATATCATCATTATCATCATCATCATCATCATCATCATCATCATCAGTTACTATGATGAACTAATGCCACAATTCATTCCATTATAGTTCCACCCAAATTCTTCTATCAAACTAAACCAATCAAACAAAATCTCACTTCATTTTTAAAAATCGTGCATACTAACCAGTTTATGCCATTAGCATTTTCCTGATCAATTGGTCTCGGTCAGTCAATCAGTTAGTCAATCAGTTAGTTCAATCATTGCGATATCTATTCAATTCAATTAGCCATTTACATTCAGTTCGATTGTTGATCATTGTAATGGCTAATCTTCGTTTACATAGTTTATTTATTGATCAATTTGTCTATCTAAAATAAACTTACCTTACTTTTGTTGACATTTTTACTTTGTCATATTGGCAATGAATTGAATGAATGTTAAATATTTGATTGAAAAATGCATTTTAAGCTCAATTTCCTACAAATTACATTTTCTGTCAAAAATTTTTGCTTCTTTAAGCTTTTCTTTCTTTTCAATTTTCAATTTTCAATAAGTTAAAATTTGAATTTCCTCAAATACTTTAAGTGGAGAAAAAAAAAAAAAAGAAACAATGAAAAAAAAATTCTCATTCCGACAAAAAAAATGTATTTGTATATGTATAATTGGGGAAAAGAAAAATTTAAAAAAAAAAAAAAATTCTAAATGTTTATTATTAATAATACTTTATTTTATTCATAAATGTTTAACAAAGTTAATTTGTACATAAACAATGTGTCTGTGATAATGTTGTAAACTACTTGTTTGAAATTTTGCACCCAAATATTAAACTCTTAATTTATTTTAAAATATATTTCTCTTCCGAAGCTTCATTCATTCTCTTCAAAAGAAAAAAAAAAAAAAAATTCCAAAATTTCACAATTTTAGTTTCATTTCATTACGTAACAATGATTGTTGTGTGCTATTTTTCGGAACTTTTATTTTCCTATCAATTGTAAATTGATTTGTGTGAATTTTACAAATTTTTTTTTTTTTTTTTTTTTTAAAGATATTTCGATATTACTCAGCAAATACGACTAATGATACAACGCAACATTAATCGAACAACAGGACAATGGTCACAATGGAAATTGCGACAATGTCTTTTCCAATTTTGGCCTGCTTATCTATTAGCTATCATATTTACATCGATCAATGATACGGTTGCTGACAATAATTTATCAGCAAATTTGACAAAATCATCGATTGCTACAAATAAAAAGTAAGCAGAGCAACAAATTCTTATTAATCCGATGATTCAGTTCTTTTACAGTGTATCGATTGAAACCGGAAACCAAGCAACAAACAGAATTCCTTCATAATTTATTAATAAGCAATGCTAAAGTAAGCCAATTTTCAATTTTTTCATTTGCATTTCGAATTATATCGAATTTTAATCTAGGTAAATATTTCGTAATCACTGAAAAAAGAGGAAAAATTAAATGTTTTGCTAAATTTTAAAATATATAAATAGCTATGATATAAAGGGATTCATATTTCAAAGAAATATCATGATAACATTGATTTGATAATAATAGTAATAATAAAGCATTAATGATTTAAAAAATGAGTAAAAATTCATTGACAAAAAGATTAAATTTTTTGCATGATATATTTATTATCAGCAAGAAAAAATATATTACATTGGGCTTTTTTTAAAAACATAAAATTATTTAGTTCAATAATTTTTTAATTTTTTTCTTCTTAGCTTTTGTTGCAAAATGAATGCAAATTACTGTATGATTGCTTAAAAACCAGGTAAAAATTATTATATTTTAATGAAAAATTTGAATGATAAATATAAATTTATCATAACAATACTAAAAATCAATTTGTAGTAAAAAATCTGTTCGATTACGATAATGCCAATGTGAAACATTACTCTGAAAACAATGTTTTAGGATTGTTTCGGAGCATGGGGAATACATCCTGAAAATTTTATGTAAAATCCGGAAAATGTCATCATATTCTGAGGAACAACTAGCTTAATGCATAATTATGATGATAAATTTACTTATCCCTACGATAACCAACCTATACATGCCTATGTCTACGATACTATCGTATACTAATATCATGAAACATATTTACTTCTAATGTTATCAGATAAACGAAAATTTAGTTTTGAAATTTAAATTGGAAGAAAGAAGAAGTAATTGTTATCATTTAAAAATTTCCATTTAAGGCTGATAAGAATGCTGAAATTTACATTGAAAGTAAAAAAAAATAAAAAAAAATTTTTTTCCCATGTATGCTTTTCTCAGTTGACCTCGGAAAAAAAATCAATCATAAGTTGCATATTTTAGCTAGATTTTTGGCAAGCACCAAGAGCAATCGGTGGTCAAGTACATGTGATGATTCAAGAAGAGAAGAAGGATAAATTTTTGAACCTACTGGAAACACTCAATATTTCATATTCAGTTATGATCAACGATGTTGAAAAGTTTGTCACCATTTTGTGTTAAATGAAAAAAATATTTGAAATTATTTGACAACAATGAAGTTCAGTAATTCCTAAATATTGGCATTAGGTTATAGGCTTTAGCAAAAAATATTGTCGAATGTTAACAATTCCTGAGATTATTTATTTTAAATATGTAGTTATAGAAAAATTAAATTTCGATCTTATGGTTTTCATTACTTAATTTACTTCAAAAGTTTCAAAATAAAATTGATTTTTGAAGCGATTTAATGATGACCAAATGAGAAGTCCGTTGAACATTGCATCACGAATTAAATGAATCACTAAAAAAAAATTAATCACTGGTAGGGCGCTTCATGCATTTGTCACTTCAATAAAATTTGAATCTTTAAATTCAGGAACAGGTCACTTTCACACATGTAACTAACCATTTCCAGCGAAACATCAATTGAAATATTGATGCATCTCGTTAAATTCTGAAAAAAAAAATAGTTTTTTTTCCATCAATTATGGATTTTTGATTGAAAATTTGAAAAACTAAACTATTTTTTTCTAGAAAATTGTTCATAATTTCTTCATCCAAATATTACATATCTTATATATTAAAAATAGGAGTTAACAAGATAATCTTAGATATTTCAAATATTTCGATTCCAAGTTTCTTTTTTTTGCTTCTTTTTCTTTTACTGCAAAAATTTAACTTTTATAGCTTCAAGTTTTGCAGTAAGTTTGATTGCCAAACGAATGTCAATTTCAAAACGGCCGTATCATTTAGAATAAACCCGACATTGTTGTAATATTAATCGATTCAAGTATAATAACTACTTTGATAATTCGGAATTTCGAAATTTTTGAATATTCTTAATTATCTGGAGAACTTTATAGGAAAATAAGCAAATTACGGGAAACAGCCAGTAAGCTACGTCATTATAATTGGTTACGAGATGCTCCATCAAGTCGGGTTAATTTCAATTTGGCCCAGTATCATTCATATGACGAAATTGTCAATTATCTTGATCAATTAAATGCCGCATATCCTGATCGTACCAAAGTGAAAACTATTGGCATCACTCATGAAAGAAGACCGATAAGATTAATTAAAGTATGTGAAGTAAAAATGATTAAGAAATGATTGAAATTGAATTGGATATTGCGTAAGGATAATAATCTTACACATTTTATTAAATTCAGTATGATTTTAATTTCAAATATACATAGCTCCTAAAAGAGAAGTACAAATTTAAGTGTTTTTCAGATTGGTAAGCCAAGAAATTTCCGAAAAGCAGGCATTTGGATAGATGGTGGTATTCATGCACGTGAATGGGTATCACCATCAACTGTATTGTATATAATAGATCAAGTAATTCATTTATTTTCTCCTCATTATGACAAATATTTCCTACATATACGTAATCTTACGTCAATACTACAAATAAACATCAATTCAAAAATTCGGTTATCTTTTGAATATATTTCAAAAGCTTATATTAGAAAATTTTTTTGCAAGATTAATTCCAAAGTTTAATGAAAGTATCAAAATTTGGAGTTTATAAAATTGGTAAGTTAAAATTTACGAAGTATGGATCTTGATCACCTTGTGAAATGCCGAATCTAAATCAAAATAATGATTCGATTTGGTCATTTAATGATTGACGAATATGTATTTATCTCTTGATAAAAAATTAAACAGTTCAGTAATTTCATTCTCTTTATGTTCGAATTAATCTGTACAGTGTTGATCATCAACAATTAAAAAACAACAATAAAATGATCGAGAATTACGAAACGATAAAAATTCCGATAAAATTAATTTAAAATAATTGGAAAAGAAATGAGAATGTTTCTAATTCAATAAATATTTTGTCATTCGAATCATATCAATTAATTTTAAAGTGATCGTTACGTGCTTCTTTTTTTTTTTATTTCATTCTTTCATTTCATTTAACTCTTTTTCTTCTCTGTCATTTTAATAATTTAATATACTACATTTTAGACTAATTAACTTTCTAAAATTTTTATTTTGATTTAATACTGCATAGACCCGAGAATTTTTACTAGCTATCAAGAAATGTGAGATTAACATTTTCCATATCATATGCTCTCATCATATATTACAAAATTAATGTCTTAATCGTATGTAAATGTGAAATTTTGATCATATAAATTATTGCCATAAAATATTTTACAAATAGCTCAAAATTTTTCATATGTTTAAATACGTCAAAATACTTGCTTCAATATAAACTGGAAAATCTTTTTTTGTTCTATCATAAATGAAATATTGTCTTTCCAACTGTTAAGATGATATCATTTTTAAGAAGACAATTTATGATTACCAATCATCTCTTTATTCATACATTTTTATCTCGATTCGCTCAATGAAATCGATAGCCTTATTTTTTTTTAACTTGTGCAAAAAAAATTCGCTAATTTAAAAGTAAAAGTGAAGATTTAATTAATTTGAAATTATCTGAATAATTCGTCTCATTTTTAATTTAGAAAACAAAAAAAAAAAAACTTTAAATCGGTAAAGAATATGAAAAGTAGCTAAAATTTTCTCGTTTTTATAAATGTAGCTTAAATTTCACAAATTTGATTTCATTTTTTAAGTAATTCCCACTTAGTATACAAGCAGAAAAACAAAGAAAATATCAAATTGCAGCAGCAGAAAAGATGTTGCATCCAACAGTAACTAAAATTAAGGATTAGTTTTATTTCAGTTGCAAGTATTTCAAACAATATAAGCGAATATACTACATCAGCATTTGTAAATATTTTGAAACAAAATTTTAAATTTAAAATTTTTAAAATAATTTAAAATTCAAAATTTTAAATTACTGTTAGAATTGTAAATTTGTTCGAAGTCTTTGTAACTGAAATTTAACACAAAACCGTTTTTCCGTACTGTAAGCTAACTAAGTCTGTCAAATAGTTAAATTAATTGGTGATAAAATACAAAATAGAACATTATGCACTTCAGTCTAATCTTCATAAATTCATTACCAGTAAATCATCGAAAATCATGAAATTTATTCTCCCACAAATGTAATTAGCAATATGTTATAATTCTTTTTTTTTTATTGTTTTCGATTAACAATATACGATGACATTTCTCCTTTGTTGATAATAGACGGTAATTATATTTGGTACTTATTGTTAATATTTTTTGTTGTTAATTCATTTCCAATATGAACATGTTCATGTAAAATTAACCGAAATATGTTTAGATCGAATCTAAGATCACATTTATTTTACTTTGGACTAAATTACTAGGAAAGTAATTCATATAAATGCATCCTACAGTATAACAGAATTATTTTACATGCATTTTATACTCTCAATTCGTGTGTGCATGCACATGGTTTGCATTTTATTAATGCAAAGCTTGCAGTTAGTAACGAAATATGATGTGGATCCACAAATTCGACGTTTTGTCGACGACATGGATTGGTTCATTGTTCCGTTGCTTAATCCTGACGGATATGAATATACCAGAAGCAGTACTAATCCGGAAGTTCGACTTTGGCGTAAAAACCGTTCACCAATGATTTGCCGGATTTCACAGAATGGTACTTTCTCAGTACTTAACGTCAATCCAAAGAGAAAGATTTTTAAACTATTTCATTCTCAAAAGAAAAATTGTCCAATGCTATTACAGTAATCTTCCATAGATGATGCTCACTGTAGTCTTACTAATCAATGATTCAAATTTTTGCAATACCTAGCATTTGCTATCGGCAATTGATTGATACAGCATTGGTTAAATCACTTTGAAAAAAAAGAATGCTGATGTATTTCTAAATTATTTTATGCATAAAAAATTAGAAATGTTCGATTATAAGAAAATGTTAGCATACTGTAAGCTAGTACAATGTATACAGTAACTTAACATGATAGTCAAAGGTAACTAAGATTTTTGGAATTAGTGACAAAATTAAAATTATGAATAATGCAGAAAAAAGAAAGACCAATTCGAACTAATTTTGAAACTGGTTAATTTTAGGAATTTTTTCACAACCTCAACAAGAATGTTGCCAAGGTGTTGATTTAAATCGAAATTATGATTGGCAGTACGGTATGGAAGGATCATCCAATGATCCATGCTCGGAAATCTATCAAGTTAATCACTAACATTATTATCAGAAATGCATCAAATTCTACTCTTATTATTGCTAATAATTTATTTATAATGTTGTATAGTGATAAAATCAGTTTTCAAAAAACCATCCAAAAGTTCTCGTTTTGTAGCATTTAAATTAAATCGATGTTAGTGTAACGCATGATTTAAGTAAAATTTCCAATTTTCTTAGCAAAAAAATACAAAAAAAAATTTGCAACTGAATTTGTAAAACTTTTTCAGTTAGCCCTTTATTAGTGATCTTTTTTGATTTTTTTTTTTTGCTTACCGAAAAATGACTTATGTTCAAGTATGTCAAATTTTTTGAATTTCGAAAGAATTTACAAAAAAAGATGCAGAAATGAAACGCAAGTTTTTTTTGTTTATTTTTTAATTTCATTTGTTTACAACAGTTATTTATCTGTTCATTAATACTTTTTGCATGTATTTTGCAGGGTCGTTCTGCATTTAGCGAACCAGAAACACGAACCGTATATAGGTTTATTTCTAGACGACGTAATACCATTAAAGCATTCCTAACATTTCATAGTTATTCGCAAATTTTAATGTATCCATTCGGCCATCGTGAACAAACATATACATCTGATACTGATGATTTAGTTAGTTATTTTGCCTTCTGATACACATTACGTATAGATGACTTATACGTCAAATCTAATATAAATCTTACTGATATGAAAAAATTTTGCAAATCCTTCTTTTTTATAAATATTGCCAAAAGTTTGAAAGTAATTGTGGTAAAGCTTTATTTATAATAGTAATTTGAACGAGTGGCAAAATAATGAAATGTTTAATAATTATCAGTTTATGATATAAGCTTGTTGTGAGATTAAAGGCCATGAAGTGTTTAGATAGTTTTCTTTTTATGAAAAGTGATATTATTGTAGAGAAATACAGCATTGCAAGCAGCAAACGCTTTAAGTGCTCCATATGGTACGAAATATACAGTTGGTACCGGCGCTGATACTTTATGTTAGTTTCGTTAATCATCAAAATTCGCTAGAAATTGACCAATGACAAATTTCGAATCGATTTAATAAAATGTGGTAACCGAGATCGAAGATGAATAATCTTAACTATTCCATGAGTTTTTTTTTTTTTTTTTTTCACATAAGGATATTACCCAAGAATTTTGAAAATTTAGGATTTTAGTTATGAATTCTGGGAATTCCTATTCGGCAACTGCGTTGGGAGAAAGTGATAAGTGAATTTCTGATAGATTGTTTGTTCTTTTTTCTTCCAGATCCAGCAACTGATTCTTTTTTCTTCCAGATCCAGCATCTGGCGGAGCAGAAGATTGGGCAAAAGGTCGAATGGGAGTAAAGTATTCATATTTATTCGAATTACGTCCAGATGGTGATGTTTGGGATGGTTTTCTGTTAGATGAAAATCAGGTAAATGAATAATTGAAAGATTCTTTGCTTTATTTTATATATCTGAGAAATTCGATATCGTTCCAATATCAAATTTTCAAGCATATCTTAGTCAATGCATATGTCTAAGCATCGATTTCATTATTTAATTATTTTCTCTTTTTTTGATAAGATTTTTAAAGAAAAAATTACGAAAATATTGAAGATAACAAAATATCTTATTGTATCAAAAACAATTAACCGTCAAAATATATAAAGTTCAAATTTTACCGATATTTTTGAAATAATTTTTTAAATTGCGAAATTCTAAACTAATTGGAAAATTTCCATAGATTTTTTCAAATTTTTTCTTTTTTTACAGATAATACCAACAGCACGTGAAGCATTCGAAGCTGTAAAAGTGATTGCAAGTCGTACGTCAGCGATGTTTACGCCAAAAAATTTACCGCCTACAAAAACAAATAATTCGAAAGGAATGGTATGAGATTATTTGCAAATACTTTCGTATCAGAAATTTTTTCTTTTTTTTTCGTTTTTTCCCTTTACTTTCCCCAATTTTTTTTTTTGTTTTATGTAAGACTTAATCATAAGTCAATAAAATCACTTAATACAATTAATTCAAAATGTATTAAGTTAATAGAATGACTCATTATAAACTGTTTAAATTTTCAAGACTAGTTTTAATGGTGGTATCTTCATTAATTCAAAATAGAAAATGCTATAATTAAGTTGTTTTTTGATAAATTGAAATAAATTTGACTACTGATAAGAAAACGAAGAATAAGGTAATGAATAAGAATTAAAATATAGCGTTATATTTATTTGTAGTATATTATTCCAATATGGGATATTTTCATTAAATAGCGTAAACAAAAGAAAAAAGAAAAAAAAAGGCCCACACATAAACAAAAAATTATTTTTGCACCAATTTAAGATTATAAATAAAATATAGTATGATGAAGAAAATTAATAAATTTCATAATTTTAATATAATTTAAGTTATTTTTTTTCCTATTCATTCATTAGAACTTTTTAGTTTTTTTTATTTTTTTTTTTTTATGATAATTTTTACGCATGTAAAAGTTATCCAAATTGGTAACATAATGTAAATTATAATGATATATGATATGCGATAGCATAATTAATCATTTGGATATTTTTTTTTTTCTCTATCTTTTCTACAATTAACATCAAAATAGCAAATTATCTCGAGATTATCAGCCATAATGAAGAAATTAATTTGCATTCGTTAATAATAACTTACAAATATTTACAGAAAAGCAATCCTTGGTTTGGCGTCTAAAATACGTGAAGTTTGGAGTATGCTTGAATTTTCACGTGTATAACAAAAACACTAATATACGTATTACAATTATTAACACGAAGTTAATGAATATAGATTAGATTTAAAAGAAAAATTTGTTCACTATCATTTTTATAACCATAACGTGTCGTTCCATGCTTTGCTTACTTTCAAATTTTGTTTTAATTTTCAAAATTTCACTCACTTTTTTTTTTTAAAAAAATTGCCATGTATCAATGTCAATATATTTTCAACTAAAACTTTGTCATAGTCCGCAATCTTTCATGTGTTTACAACTTTTGACACGTAAACAAATGAATTAAATTGGTGTGACTAACCTTTGACATCACGTGTGTATGTTTTGTCCGTAAGAGAAATATTCGTTGCTAACATCATAACAATCATTATAGTAATAATTATGCTTGAATCACGATAATTCCATATTGTATGTTTATTGCAACTATGTTAACAATACTAGATTAATTTCTTAGCTTGCTTGAAAATGAAATGATTTCTAATAACAATTACGATACAATAATAATCATGATAATGATTTTAGTTATGATTGTAATAATCGTTATCACAATGCGATACAATCATAACAACTATCATTATCGTAATAATCAATTAAATAATAAGTTATTCGTTAAAGTGAAAGAAGGAAACCACAAATCGGTCAGATAAATACGGCAAATGGACAAGCAGTTAACAAATGACCTATCACTATATTCATTTTAGATTCTATCCTGCCTTAAATTATCCCTCTGTCAAATTCTTTTTTTTTATTTTAATTTTTTTTTTTTTTAAATTACCATTCTTTTCTCTGTCCGGTTAAAGTTTATGATTGCAGAAATGGTATTGTATTCGTCATATGTTTTCCGCAGGAATGTATCATACAAATATCTGATAGTAATAATAAAACTATTTTATAATAATTTTTTTTTTCTCGAGGTTTACTTATTGGAAGTTTATGCAAAGAGGATAGATTAAGAAAATTAACCCATCAGTTGATGGTATACTTTGCTTCCAAAAATTGCTATGTACGGTTTATCATCGATTTATAATTATTTTTTAAAGAATTAATTTATCTAAATAATAACAATCTTTCAACAAAATTTGGCATTAAATTAAAACCAACGAATTCGATTAAATCATAAATAAGATAGCGGTAATATGTTATAAATTTGCCATCTGAAACACTTTATCAGACAATTAAACCTGATCGAAATCAAACTTTAATTATACTAATCACAGGTAAAATAATACTGATAACTAAACATAAATAGTCGTAAACGACCTAATTAAAGATATATCAATTAAAAATAGCATGAATTGTTGGTTGGCCGAAAGTTTAAATCGTTGCCGGAAACAATTCCAAAAATTCATTCTTCTTAAATTAATGCTATTACGAGAAAATCCTCGTACTTAAACTATCGAAGAAACCGTAAATTTGATAAATAGTAAAAAAAAAAAAAAAACTAATTAGACGACTAAAGAATACAAGGAATATTGGCTAAACTTTGTTCCGATTTTAGTTTTTCCCTTAAAATTTGTATTTTTATCCAATTCATTTATCTGTTGCAAAAGTAAGCTAAGTGTAAGATAAAAAAAAGACTTAAAAAGTTTTCGATATGTAAAATCCTCATTTAACTTAATCTATTTATTGTTTATAGAAAAGATGTAAAAATTTTGAACAATTTCATTCCAATAAGATAGATTCCATAATTTCGATTACTACTGGTACTTTTTTTTTTTTTTTTTAATGATAATTATTTTGGTAAATTATTTAGAATTCATTTTGAAATCAAAAATGCACGAAGTGCGAATTCTATTTTCGGTTAGTCCGTTCATTAACAAATGTTAACACGAAACAATTAGTTTAAAGAATTTATTTTTTCAAAAAAAAAAAAAACTTCGAATACATTTAGAGCAATTTGTGCAAATACTTGCGTTAACTTATGTAAGCAAACTTTTTATGTCTAAAATTTTGCTATACATATTTTATGTAAAAAATGTAAATAATACATTTTATTAAAGGTTTCATTTTTCTTTTCATCCAATATATGAATTTATATATCCTTCATTAATAATTTCATTTTTTATTTATCAACGAATTAAATTGAAATTTGAAAATATAGAAAAATTTTCAGGCATGCACTGATAATGAACCATTTTGTGCCTATTGGGCTCAACACGGTTATTGTACCAGTTGGGAATCTATGCGAAGAATTTGCGCACGTTCCTGTGGTCTTTGCTAAATATCAAATATTGCTATTATAAAATATTAAATTGAATTTGTTTACATAAAATTGTATAAAATGTTTACTGGTAAATGTTTATTTACTTACTAATTGATATACCAAATTATTCTTTTTTTTTTTTTGATAGCAAAAATCTTTCAAATAACTTTTCTTATTGTTCCAAATAATATTTGAAACAAATGTTATGGTGTATTTGTTTATTTTATTATGAGCCTAGCTATTGTTAGAAGTAACAATAACTAGATCAGGCTCTTTTTTTTTTTTTGGAAAGATGAGTAATGGGCAAAGAGAAAGATATAATAGTTGGAACATTTGTGTTGGTCTATTTTAACTATTTGAAGATATTTTTAGGCCAAAAAAAATAATGCCTAATTCATTACAAAGTATTAATTCAAATTTACATTTGATTTCTTTATAATTTTGCTCAACAATGTTCCAACCGTTTCTTTCAGTAATCTTTAATTTGTACGTTTAATCTTATAATTTAATTAATAAAATTCTAAAGTTTCACATTAGAATTGATTATTGATAAGACTAGATCATTAACATAATTAAAACAAGGTAAACGTATTGCATACTAATAACTATTAGACAGGTATTATGCATATGATTAAGCATTATTTGAAAATTTAATTCATATAGAATTTGCATACTTTTTCATTATAACATTTTCAGGTTTCTTCTTCATTATTACATCAAAAAGCATAGTAATTTTTTCAGTTAATTCTATCAAAAAAATGAAAGAAATTTTCATTTTTTGTTAAATTTTCATTTTTTCACATTGTTGCCACTTTATTTTTTTTTTTCCCCATTTTATAAAAATGACTCAAAATTATAATTATTGTATGGCTTTCATTCATCACTTCCCTTATTGTTGGATAATTTGATAATTATCGTAAAATGCTTTAATGCTTAATTCTACTCCTCCTTCATTAATTATGAAATAAAATGAACAAAAAAAAAAAAAGAAAAAATAAATGTATTACAGAACGAAATGAAAGAAAAAATGAAATAAAGCAAAGAAAAAAAAAAAGATTGTAATTGCAAAATTACAAAATTTAAGTGAAAGCAACTACAAATATCTTTTGCATGTGATAATAAATGTTTAATTCACATATTACTGACATTTTTACAACTGATAGCAATTTATTTGATTTCTAAATGATTTTTTTTTTAACTTGATCATAAAATATTTTGCAATTCATTTGAAGTGTTGATTGGTTGATTGAGTGGAAGAGGCGTGGAATTTTTTTTTGGAGTGAAATTTGTTCATTAATTGCTGCAAACATTTGATAACTAAGTCAATGAGTAGTAATGTTTTGTGCTTTTTTTTTTTTTTTTTTTCTATCAATTAAACGGTATAAAAATTTTGTTTGCTTTTATAGTAGAAAAAAAGAAAAAAAATTGAAAAAATTTCATGAAAATTTTATTTTGATTTGGAAAAAATTTATTGAAAAAAGGATAAATTTTAAAATTTATGCCAAAAAATTAAAAAAAAAATCGTTAATTATATTTAACATATTACTTTTGATAAAAATGTTTGAACAAATTATTTACTGAGATAAATTTATTAAGGTATTGTGTAAACATTTTTATTTTAAATATTATTTCATTATTAATTTATTACATGAGTATTCGTATCATCATCGGCATAAAATCAAGCAATGTTTAACTGTTTAACGAA
Source organism: Dipetalonema caudispina (assembly GCA_013365325.1). NCBI lineage: Eukaryota > Metazoa > Nematoda > Chromadorea > Rhabditida > Onchocercidae > Dipetalonema > Dipetalonema caudispina. The sequence goes on from JABVXV010000156.1 coordinate 74,888, forward strand.
ATACTCCTTTCTTTAATAAATTAATAATGCTTTTCTCATAACTATATTCAAAAAAAAAAATTGATAATTTTGTAAGAAAAACCCATTAATAACTTTTTCGTAATTATACGAAAAAATTAATTAAAATGAGTTTTACTAATTTCTTTCATAAATTAATAGAAAAATGAAGCAAACATTAAGATTAATTAATTTTTAGAAGTAAAATTTAGAAGCATGGATGAAATATGCAAAAAAGTTTCATCCAAATAAATGTATTTGTTAAAAAGTTACATTTTAGTAATGCTGGAAAGTTCAATTATTTGATAGTTGGGAAAAGTTTTCATTTAGCAATTTATCATATCTTAGTTATCTTAAAATACATATCGTACTGTTCCTCATTAATTTAAAAAGAAAAAAAAAAATTCGTGTTGTTCGTTTTTTTCGATTTTCAAAAATTTTGATTTTTCCTCGAGATAAATCAACGATTGAAAATTATTGCCATTGTTGAAATTTGTTAAAATGTTCTTTTGTTTAGACAAATGAATAAATTTAAAATTATCACTAATATCATTTATACTTCATTTTTTGAATGATTAGAAAGTATGCATTTTCCTCATTTATAAGCAGTAAATTTATTACTAATTTTTCTAAACCTAAACTTAATTTTTTTACATGAGACTTTTAAAATATTTTAAAAATTAGGAGAAAATATTTATTCCTATCATTCTAATTTACCTAATTAATGTTTCTTTGCTTCAGATATATGATGATATTTTGTGGTTTCTTCGATAAAATTTAAATTATATTTAACAATGTATTATTATTATTATTATCATCATCATCACTACTGATACGTAATCGCACCGTTCGTTCGGCGATATTTGTCAGCGATCATTCGGAATTGCCATTTCTTGTTCATCAAGGACCACCATTCCTTATACCTTTCATCATTCATTCATCCGTAACCCTTCCTTTTTTCCTTCCTACTTTCTCCATCCCTCTCTCTCTCTCTCTCCCTCTTTCTTTCCTCTTTCTCCTTTCCTTTTCTTTAATTTCATCTAATATTTTCGGTTGATTACTATTACAATCACATTATCATCATCATCATCATCATTATCATCATCATCATCATCATCATCATCATCATCATCATCATCATTATCATCATTACTTCATTGTTACCAGTATCAACGACAATTTCTTGCATTACTTTCAAAAAAAAATTTTTTTTTCTAAGGTATTATTTTTGTTGAATAACGATAGTGTTGTTGTTGATTTTAATGATTATGACGATGATGATAATGACAGAAGTGGTGATTGTGATAATGATTAGCTAAGGAGGCGGTATTGGCACGAATGCAGATCAAACTCCTACTACAATATTTATGGAGCAACAACAGCAGCAACAACAATTGATTATTGTAATCTGTATGTTACTGATAAATTTAAATCAAATAACGGTAACCATAGCTGATAATGATTTATCAGAGAATTATAATGATATTGTTTACAATAACAATGGTAGCTACAACAACAACAACAACAACATTTACATCAATAATTATTATATTTCTGATGAGCGATATTCGGTTCTACGATTACGTACCAATGATCTCAACCAGTTCTTGTCTGTAAAAAAATTAATCGATTCATCTGTTGATCTCAAAGTAAGTAACTTTTTTTTTTTTTTTATTTCCTTTTCCATTTTATTATTGATGACTTGAGCTAAAGTTATGCCTTTTGTTGGAAAAAAAGTAATGGGTTCAACAAAAACGATAATATAAAAATAAATAATTTGAAATTAATTTTGAATTAAATGAAATCCGAGGAAATTTTCCTTCTGTTTTAATAATAATCAAGGAAATGAGGATAATTCAAAATAAATCTACAAAATACAATATCACATGAATTATTGTATGAATTTATTAATAGCATTTAGGAATTTTAAAACATTTCAAACTTATTGTAGCATTCAAATTAATGCTTTTATTCCATAAATGAATTAGTTAGGAAATGTTAATTTGTATTAATTCATATTATTTTCATTTATCCGCTTGGTAATCTAATATATATATATATATAGAAGCATAAATGAGATTTAGCAGATATTAATTTGTGATTTAAATTTGTTTTTCAAAATTATTCATTGATTAAAAAAAGTTAAGTTAGATTTATTTGATTATACAAGTTGAATTACTATTATTACTCTGTCATAAATTTGACCTATTCTAAAATATCAAACAAGTTTCTTGAAATAGTCTAGTAAATTGAGAGTGAAAACATTAACTGATCACGTTAAAACATTAACTGATCATTGATCATGCTAATAGAGCTAAGCATACTAATTAGACTGATTACACTAATTGAATATTTTAGCAGATTTAGACATTTATTTGGGAAATTCTTTGCTTACTATATCAAATATCAATGTAATACTATTGAATAGCCTTTAATTGAAATAGTTTTTCAACTTGGAATCTATCGTACTTCAAACTTTTTGTCACCTTATATATACTGTTATCATATTTTAAATTATGATAAATTCTAGTTTTGATTTAAATATTACTTTTTCATTTGTGTTAATAGATTTTTCGGGTTAAAATATGCATCACTCAAAGTTTTTGAATCAAATTTTCAAATATTCAAAAAAAAAAAAAAAAGAAAAAATTGTTTGCTAGCTTTTGCAAAGGAGTAGTACTAGTTTTGCAATAATTTCTAAAAATTTTTTAAAACTTTACTTTATGAGTCAGAAAATTTAGGCAGCAATTGCAAGAACTGAATTGAAAAAAAAAAATGCATTAAATTTCATTTCTAAATTTATTTCCTCAGACTATATGAAAGAATTTCACCATTTCAAACACTTTTTTTTTCCTTTTTATCTCACCAAAGAAAAAAAAAAAAAAAGGGCGAAAAATTTTTATGTATTTTCAAAATTGTTTATATTCTCATTACAGTGAATTTTATATGAAATTCCAATTTTTTTTTTTTTTTTTTGCAATCAGAATAATTTCGATTGTTTGCTTTGTGTATTTTGTTCACTTTATTTATTTATTTATTTTTTTTCTTTCTTAAAATGATTTTTCACCATGCTAATTTACCGATATGTTTTTGGGATGTTTTTAATTTCATTTCATGTTTTTTTTTTATTTTTTTTATTTTCCAGTAATTTGATAAATCACAATAAGAACTGAAACATTAGCTAAAGTGAACCATAATAGAATGAAAAAAAAAAGACAAACAAACAAATAAATATTTGAGGTAATAAAAAAAAAAAATTCAAAAACTAATGAGAAGTTTATTTCCGTCCAGAACAAAATGTTAAATTATTTCAGAAAATGAAAAAAAAAAAAAGTTTATTATTGGGAAAAGAAATGAAATTTAAAAAAATTTAAATTTAAATGGTATTAAATCAAATTTTCAGGTAAATTTCTGGAAAATAGCACGAAATGTAAACGATGTAAGTGATGTAATGGTTCCGGCAAGTACCATGGAAAAAGTATTGCATTTATTACATGCGGGAAATATTAATGTAACTGTTACTATTCCTGATGTTGAACGGTTATTTCCTTCTTCTTCTTTTTTTTTTTTTTTTTTTTTTCCCATGAATTTTAATTTTATTTTTAAAAAGTTTATTTTTTTTTTAAAAAAACTTTTTACTTTTAAACATGCCTAATGAATAGTATGAAAATTCACATGTAAAAGCATTAAAAATTTTTAAAATATTTATTAAAATGAATGAAGAAAAAAGTTAATTTTGTTGAAATTATTCGAATAAAAAGAAAAAATTTATAAAATTTGATATCTCGTTACTAATTTTATTACAATATTTTTACATTTCTTGAAAATACGATGTTCGATATTGTCTTTTTTTTTTTTTTTGTAATATTTGATTACTTCTTTATTTTTTTATCTCTCTAATTAATTATTTCGGAATGAAATTTCAAGAAGTTATTTCTTTTTTCTTTCTAAATTCAAATTATAAGTACTAATTGTTGAATATTTATGACATTTCCATTGTCTATCAATTACTGTTAATTGGATGTTTATAGCCTGAAAGGAAATCATTTATTATTTAAATCATTTGATTTAATGCTATCATTATGGAACTTTCTGCAACAGAATTATTTCAGCCAGGCAATTTTAAATAATTGACCGGGAAATAAAAAAAAAAATGCATTTAGGTTTCCGTTTCTGAACCATAACTTTTTTTTTCAAAATTTGTCAAATCTTTCTTTTCCTTTTTTTTTTTTTCAAAATTTATCGACTTTTTTCGATGTATTTTCCACTTCTTTTAACCCTTTTCTCTCGTCCAATACGGAAACACAGAAGTGACAAATTGAATAGTTTGGAATTTGGAAAGATAACAATGAAAATTATGATAGCTAAAATTTGAATATTTAATTTTTACTGTAACATTTATTTGTGATTTTTCGAAAATTTTAACAATTAGATGAAATTAGCAAATTAATAAACTTACAGTTAATATATGTAACCAAAAGCTATTAGCAGCGGATAAATTAGGAAATTCCTAAAAAATTTCAATTAATTAGAAAATATGCATTTATCTAATTTTAATGCTGAAAACTGAGCAATGTCGTAATGTGTAAAATTATATCGAATTAATTGCTTATTACGCTCATACTGATTTTCTTCCCTTTCTCAATGTGCAAATTTTTGCATCATTTTTAAGAGAAAAATTTTACTTATCTATCCACAAATTATTTATTACCTAATCTTTTGCGCGAATCTATCGATCCCAAAATTCTTTATCATCGAATTTATTATCATTCATTTATTTGTTCATAACTTAACAATAACATTCATCGTTATATCGTAATCGATTTATTCGATAAATTTTTCTTGTACATTTTATTTTTGAAAATAATAGCAAAAAAAGTAAGAGTAAAATTTTAAAAAAAAAAAAAAAAAAAAGAAAGAAATTTGAAAAGATGGAAATGATGAATGGAAAAAGGATAGAAGAGAAAATGATATGATTTAAACGAATCTTTTTTCTGTTTTTTGATCGAAAATAGGGACCTGTTTTTTCATCAAACAAACATTCCTCATGTATTAGTGACAATTAAATGTTAGAATAATTGTTAATTGGACAAGGATGATGATAAGATAAGTGATAAGTAGGTAAAAATTAATATTGACAAATAAAAGATAGATAAAAATTTGAAAAGGTATGAATTTATGAAATTCAGTAAAGTGCTCGATAAAACATTGTTGTAAAGAAGATTTGATATTACTAAAGCTAATTATGATTTTATCAATTGCAAAAATTAAATGAATTAAACGTATTTATTTTGTTTCAAAGTTTATAATAATTATCAAACCAATGCATCTACATTTTCAAAACTGGCATGAAATTAATCATTTTCACTTTTAATTGATCATATTTATGGAATTATTTATAAAATCGGTTATTTCATTACTGTTCCAAGATCAATTCCTATTTTTATCTTAACAAACTAAATAATAATAACTGTATTCTTTTCAAGTATTTTTGATTTTTTTCCTAAATCGTTCATCTAAAACGGCGTCTTTTTAATCTAAAAAATGAATTATCATCTATAACTTAAAATAACTCGATCAAATTTTACTATAATAAAAATATAAAGTTACCTTATAAATAAATAAGAGATTTTTTCGTAATTAATTAATTAAGTGACAATGGATCAATTAAAATTCCTTCCAATATATAACAAAAAGAAAAAATGAACATTTCATAAACATATCATTTAGTTGATAGCATATCATAAAGTTAATAATGGATTCTGTTTCAGATTGATTATAAAAAGAGAGAAAAAAAATAACACATTCGAGCAGCAACGTTATCGGGATGATTCGAGATCAACTTCAAAATCAACCGCTGAATCTACTAAATATGATTTCTATTCATATGGTTCATATAAAGAAATGATGGAATGGTTACGATCATTAGCGGGGAAGTATCCGAATTTCGTACGATATATATCGATTGGAAAATCTCATGAAAGACGTAGCATAGATGGTTTAGAGGTTTGTGATAACTGTAATAATCATTAAAATACTTCTTCATTATTTGCAAAATCTTATTGATCAAAAAAAATTGTACCAATCAATTATTGCATCTCTTGTTTAAAAAGATCAATGATAAATGCAATCGTATCTGTTTGAAAGTGCAAATGATTGCACGGGATATCTAAATTATGTAATATCGCATTGATTAAAATCAATTAATCTCTTCTAGCAATTTTTCTCTTTTAGTTAATTAGAAATTATAAAATTATACGACTTCCACTTCTTTTTTTGTTTTTTGTTTTCAAATATCGTAAATTTAAAAAAAAAAAAATGAAATTTGAATATTGTTAAAGCAAAAAAAGGAATGAAATTTGACGGGAAAGAATAGATTAAATTCATTATTAAAATTTTTATATATTAACAGCAGTAAAAATATATCAACTGTTTATTTAACATTAGCATTAAAATTTAATTAATAAAAAATCTTTAAAAATTTGAGAGGAAGCGAAAAATGAGTATTTCAAATTCTTTCACATGTAGCAACAATACATTTTTTTTTTTTTTTCAAATCTTTTATGATTTGTTAAAAATTTGTTTAATAAAAACACAACTAATATCAAAATCAATTAATAACAAAAATTTTTCTGATCCAAATTTCCAGTTAATTAATTTTCATCTAAATGAGTAAAATCACAGATTTGCAAAGAAAAAAAAAAAAATGTGACAAAATTCAATTTTTTTTTTTTTTTTTTTCATCAAAATTCTTTCGTTCCTTTTTTCTTTTCTTTTCAAATCCTCCTCCTAAGTTGCACCGATACGTTCACCTGCTTTTTTTCTCGTCTATCATTATCCTTTCTTTCGCCTCACAAAAATAATCGACTATGATCGGTTGATTCACCCATCCGTCCGTTTCTATCACATTTATCTATCCATCAATTCATTCATTTTTCCTTTTTCTCAGTTCAAATTTGGCAAGCATTTAAATTTTAAATATTTAATAAGAAAAAAATTTTTAAAGAAAAGAAAAGGAAATTGTAGAATTTATCAAACAAAAAATGATTGATCTCATTAAAAAATAATCCACTGAAAGATCAATAATGGAATATGAATGAAATAATTCCACCAAAATTCTTTTTTCTTTTTTTTTTCCAAACCCAATCAATTATGTGTAAGAAAAAAACAATTCAATGTGTAGTTAATAGAAATAAGTAAGTTAATAAATAAATAAATAAATAAATAAATAAATAAATAAATAAATAAATAATTAGTAACTTTTAATTAGAAAGAAATGAAATTGGCAAAAAAAAAAAAAATTGAAAGGGAAAACTTCAAGAAAATCATTCTAAAATGCTATTTTTATCATAAACGATGGCAGGTATAAGTTGAATGAAAAAAAAAAAAAAAAAAAATTTTTTTTTTTCATTTTCATATGAGTAGATAGATGATCATATTTCAGTCAATGAAATACAATGAAAAAAGAAATTAAATTTAAAAATTTTTCAACAATTTTTTGTCCAAATTATAGGCAATAAAATAATTTTTCAATAAAAATTTTTTCCTTTCAATATTTTAGAATAAAAAGTATGCGATATAATCTCTTTCTTATATTACCAAAGATTTCGCCTCTCTAAGGAAATCATTGGATTTTTTTTTTTTTTTTTTTTTTTTGCTTGAATTTTGTATTTTAAAGTTTATTGAATTTCTGATTCAGTATAGATGAAAAAGTAATCAGTTAAATGATTTATATTTGCTAACAACTTTCTACAAAATGATCGTTCATAATTCCATTTAAACCAGTATGCTTAATTTATTATATAATTTTAAGTAATATTTTTTGTTATCTTCCAGTTTTATCCATTATATTTCTAATATTAAATTAACGATTAATAATAATAATAATAATAATAATAATAATAATAATAATAATAATAATAATAATAATAATAATAATAATAATAATAATAATAATAATAATAATAATAATAATACTAATAGTAATAATAATAATAATAATGATAATAGTAATAATAATAATAATAATAATAATAATAATAATAATAATAATAATAAATAAACAAATAAATAAATAAAGATTGTTTGGAAATTTTCGTTCGAACTTTACAAATTATATTTTAATAATTTGATAAATAAACTTAATAGTAATAATTGATTAAAAGTTTTAGATTGGTGGAAATAATCAATCCAAGCGGGTATTCTGGATTGATGGTGGTATACATGCACGTGAATGGGCTGCACCACATACAGCCTTATATTTTATTCATCAATTAACATCAAAATATGGACATGATAAACAAATTACAAAATATGTTGATGAATTAACCTGGGTTATAGTACCATGCTTAAATCCTGATGGATACGAATTTACACGATCCTCAACTAATCCAAATGTTAGCTAATAAAAGAAAACGATAATTTAATTTTTCTTTTTTGACTGTTTGTTAATTTATGCAAATCAATTAAATATCAAAGTAACTGAATAGATGTATTAACAAAAATAAACACAATTTAATCCTACCCATAATTATTTAAATTAATTTTAACAATATAATAACCTATCAATTCATGATATATAATCTATCATATAGCATCATCGTATTTTACATGTCAAATTCGTCTGTTCTTCGAATATTACAAAATCCTATCCATAGTAGTGAATAAGATTCTTCACGTGATAGATGAAATACGATAAAAAGTTAAGTTGAACATAATGTTACGTACATTAGCTTCATATGTATAGAACATAACGGACGACAATTTTAACTTTGGTGCATTGAAATGCGGAAAAATTTTTGTTTCAGATTCGATTGTGGCGTAAAAATCGTTCGCCATTTGTATGTGGGAAAGATTCGTGGGGACGTAGTCGCTGTTGTCGTGGTGTTGATTTAAATCGAAATTTCGATTTTCATTTCAAAGGTGATTCAAAATTTACAGGATTTAACTATCTATTATGACTTTGCCCTAATAATTAAAAATTTTTGGTAAAATCAAAAAATTGTCGCATTAATTTATGTTTCGTTTCATGTTCTGCCTGATGAAGCATTAATGCAATTCAAATATGAACTTGTAATATTTTTGCAGTTGAAATTAAATCCAATGGTTGTAAAATTTTAATTTTAAATTTTGCAAATTCTAGAAAGCGGTTCAAGTGATGATCCATGTGCTGAAATTTATCAAGGCAAAACACCTTTTAGTGAACCGGAAACAAGGTTTGCTTGTTATTATCATTACTATTCCATTCCTTTAAAACCAAATTACTTTAACTTCCTTTAAGAAATTAAAATTTTATTTTAGAATACCTTCATCGATATTCTAAATTCCTATTTTTTTGTGTTTCACAACATATCGCATTTAATCGATCATTATTATAAATCTGTTTTCGTTTTTATTTTAAGTTGCAAAGATCAAAAATAAAGTGAAATGTTAATGTGCTAAATTTAATTTTAAAATATCATATCAGACTGATTGTAATAATTATCTTTCGTAGTAGTTTTTTTTTTTTTTAATTCGGAAAAAAAAATTTTAAAAATTCAAAAATCTTTTCCTATCAATTTAATTTTATCTTCACGCATACCATTTCTTCCTGTATTTTATTATGCGAAATTTCCATCACACTCTATTACTATCATTCATTCTTTAACGTCTATTTTGATTAACATTTACGAAAAAAGACTAATTCATAATTAATGATCATCAAATGTTAATCTTTGAGAGCGGTACGTGATGCAGTAATGTCAAATCGTTATCGTGGTCGTATTGATGCTTTTGTAACATTGCATACTTATTCACAAATTTGGATTCATCCATATGGTCATCGTAAGGATACCTATCCTGGTGATATACAAGATTTGGTCAGCTTTGCTAATTTTTAAATTATTTATTGAAATAAACAAATCTTTCAGATTATGTTAATTAATACCAACGAATACATAAAAAAAAGAAAGAAAAAAAAAAAACCAAACATTAAATTCTTTACTATTTCACTCCCATTTTTTTTTTTTTTTTTAAATAAACATATATTCAATGATATTTCAATTCTAATTTTGGTTCATTAACTGAATTTAAATGTAGCAAAAAAAAATCTCTTCCATATAAAAAAATTGAATAGTAACCTTTAGTTTATAAGGGTGTATTTCAAAGTTAAAATATTAATTATCAATTTATTATTTAACAATTTTACTATTGAAGTACGAAGTTGGCAAAAAAGCAACAAATGCACTCAGCAAACTTTATGGCACAAAATATGTTGTTGGTAGTGGAGCTGATACATTGTGTTAGTTTATTTTTTCTTTCTAACATTAACAAACATTTTCATTTACCATAAAATTTTTCAATTATTCACATTTTTGAAATAAATTTTCGAAATTAAAACTAACTTCATTAACTAAATATTATAACTGGAAAATGAGATTTTTTTATGGCTTTATTTATTCGAGGATAATAAATTACCTGATATTTTACTATATAATAAATAAATTCGAATAAAATTGATAAATTTCAAAGTTATAATAATTTTTAACAATTTTCGAGAATAAATTACACAATTTGGATATTTATTTTAGATCCGGCATCTGGTGGTTCTGAAGATTGGGCAAAACAAACAGGTGGCATAAAATATGTATACTTATTGGAATTACGACCTGATGAAAAAAGTATGTTTAAGGCAATACTACGATAGCATAAGCTGTAAAATTTACTGTTATTACTGAACTTCTCTATCTATTATCATCTATAAAAACGACTTCTGTTTATTACATAATTAAATATTTCTAATAATTGCGGGATAATTTAACGCTTCACTACTTATTAAATTAGCTTATTATAAAAAATATGATAGATAGTAAATGTGATATGAATTATTTTCATAAATCTCACTTTTTTTTTTTTTTTACATCATTAAGCTTATTTGTTATAGATAGATTGATAAGGTTAACAAACAAATTTCTAGAAATTATCATTTGATAAGATTTCATTTTGAAGATTGGGATGGATTTATTCTTGATGAACAACAACTAATACCAACAGCAACTGAAACTTGGGCTGGTATACGGGTAGTTGCTGATGCGGTAATCGAACGAGCACATCGAAAAATTGCCAAAATTAATAATGGTACTAACAGAATTCCCAAAATTCCCTCTCATTATACTAGAATTGCATAATGAAATAATTGATATACATTATATCTATACCTATATATTCCCGTCATTATACTAGAATTGGATAATGAAATGATTGATATACATTATATCTATACCTATATATTACCCTCATTATACTAGAATTGGATAATGAAATAATTGATATACATTATATCTATACCTATATATATTATATATATATAGATAGATAGATATGGTGTTTAATATGTATACATCATCATTTTCAAAATTTGAAATTTCTGGATGATTAGAAGGAATGAAAAAATTTTACATAAAGTCTTGAATAAAGAAATATAGAAGAATATTTCTCAAACAGAGAGAGAGAGAGAGAGAGAGAGAGAGAGAGGGAAAGAGAAAGGGAAGAGAGAATAGAACTTGAATTTAATCATTTCATAAATAACATATAATTATCCTTTTTTTCCCCTTTTTTTTTTTTTTTTTTTTTTTTTTTTATTTATTAATGAAAAGGATATCAGGTAAGTTGGGAATTACTTCATAATTCATCGATTCTAGCTAATCTTTTCCATTCTTACCATTAAATGCACACAAATATTCATCTTTATCGTTTCAGCTCTTAAATATATTAAAGCTGATCAAGAAAAAAAGATCAAAAGTTTTACCTGTAATTTGTCAGAAAAAATGTACAATAAAGACTAACATGTAGTACAATAAACTATATTATTATCAGTTATATATCGCACATTTTGTGAATTCTATTATATTTCGAATATTGTTTATCATTTTTAATTTTTAATGTTGTAGTCATTTGTTGTAGTACATTCGTGATAATTTTATCAATTAAAAACATATCCAAATGCTTTTAAACAACATGCAAAACATTATCCGATACTTTCATTCGTTGTCCTTCTCTCCAAGGTCAACCAAAAAAATACGGCGGGAAGAAAAACTTTTCGGGCGATACAATTGATTGCTCTAACGATTTACTTTGAAAAGATTGGAAATGAATTTCTCGAAATTGAAGGGAAAATTCGGAATAGTTCAATCAAATAGCATAGAACTTTTATTATACATTTTTTTCATTTTCCCTGCCGTTTTTGTTTAACTTCAATATTAGCTACTATGATCTGATTTTCCCCCGTATTTCTTCCTCGTCTCTTTCTATCTTAAATTTTTAATACTAATATTTAGCGCAACTCTCAATTAAACTTTTGCCTATCCCTTCTACTAGCATATCACTAAAAAATTTTGCAAACTGCATTGAGAAAACTTTTTTTCTAGGCACCACAAAGCAGCAATATCGCTTTGGGAACGGCAGTACTGGCTCATGTTATGATTTACGTCATGCATGCAAACGATGGGTTCGGGAAAAAGAATCAATCTGTCAAACGGTACCAATTTTCATGCGAGAGCAATGCGCTTATTCATGTGGTCACTGCTGACAAACAATAAAGCTGAAATAAGCTGAGTTAATGAACTCTTTCAAATATGAAATAAGCACCTGTGCCTTTGTTATGATAAAATGGTATAATATAAAACAGAATAAATAAAAATAATTTTTTAAGATGTCATTAAAATTATCATTTCTGTTACTGCATATCATCAAAATTATCACAGGTAATACTTCATCAGATATTAAAATGAAGTAGTTTTGTATTACGACCCTTTTTCATACTTTTAATTTAGTTAGAATTTTCTAAAAAAACGACTCCAATTGCTTCGAAGTGATCACACATAAAGTCTTGCTTACGGGGTAATCTGAGTCCATATTAGGTTTCTGTATTTCAAATTATATATATATGTATATATATATGTAGGTAACTGAACCACAATTATAAAATAGGTGATTTAATTCGAAAGTTTCAATAATAGGAATCAAAATATTTAAAGATTACTAACAAAGGAGTTGAATTAACCATTTTTCAAACTTTTTCCTTCACTAATAACATTAAACATTAACGGTGGCATAAGGCTTTAACAATAGCGGGTTCCATCAATTTTGGATCTACTGATCGATGTACCGCTGATGAAACAATTTCATCGATTAGTGAAAGCGCAATTTGTTCATCCGATAAATAGCGCCACAGATTCTGCCGTAAAAAGCAACAGTCCACCTGCCAATTGTCAAAATTTTAATTTTTTGCGTAAAATCAAATCCCTTGAATTGAAAAATTGTTTTTCTGTGGCACTGTGCAGTCATTCTAACAACAAAAATACAGCTGCGAAAATATTTTCATACTATTCTTGCTATGTTTCTCAATAAGAAATAAAGAGAAAAATTTGCACAAAGCTAAAAAACCTGAATTTGTTGCAAACCAAATTTAGAAAAAGTTTGCAGTCGGACGCATTCAAGAAAAGACTTCAAAGCAACATTAACAATGGCCGTCAAAATCGACATTCGATTAAACTGCAAATTGAAAGCGTTTGAGGGCTAGAAGTATTCAAAAAAGGCAACGACCTCACGAAAATCCCTCATAGTGCTAATTTAAAAACTGTTTACTAATAATATACAGTAATTTCCACAAAAATAACTAGCGTATCGGAATTAGATACTTTAGGCTGGCTTTCAAATTCACACGACGAAATAGTAAATATTAGGCACTTTCACGCTTCTTTTTGAAATTTAACTTTCCATCGACTTTCCTTATTTTCATCGCGTCTTTCTCACCTACATGTACAATTTGCCTAATTTTCATGAAATGGAGCAGAAAAGATTACAATATTAAAATACTTACTTCTACATTTGTACAAAAATCTATTCTTTCGGACCATAACTTATCCAGCGTTGAGCTAATTGAGCATGTGTCGAATGTTCGCCTTGAATGTGAACGCGATGAAGCACCTTCCAATAACCGTTCCTTACGAGTACCTTCATCCATCTGCGAGAAAATTTTCAAATTTACTCAGTTATTGGAATTGTTTCGATAATCATTGCAATCGCATAATAGATATGACCAAATACGAGCCAACCAAGGCTCGTGATATTAACCTTTAATTATTTATTGCAATTTATCCGAAATCTGCTTAACTTCGAACAAAATTACTGTGAATTAACAAGACAATAAACACTGTAATAGAATTTGAAAGAAACCAAAACGTAATAAATAGAGAAAAAGTTCCTACTGTATTCCGGATAAGTTATTTGTCATACCTCCATAACACCGATTTTCTACGTTTAATGAAGACTTCGCAAACCGATCATATCACATTTCAACATCATCCACGGTTTTATAATTTCTCACACCACATTAAGATGTCTAGTTGAGTATTTTACAAAATACTTACAAAAGGCTTAATAGCTGAATCGATGGAGGCTAAGTCGTCGATAAAATACTTTACAGCTGACCGAACTGCTGTTGGTTCGGCGCAACTTAACCAGTCTCGAGATTCAATACTACGTATTAGAACCTTAAAAAATAAATTTTGAATAGTACAGGGTCAAAATAAAGCATATTATAATCATTCAGTATAGAAAGAAAAAAATTAAAAAAGTGACGAATTACACTATAGTGATCTGACATCATGAAATGAGCGCATCTTATGGTTGGTAAAAGCACTTTCCCATATAATGCTCACTTATACCCGCCAGATCCAATATCATGTCTAAAACCATAGAAGTAATTTCATGGACATAAGTGAGCATCATAGGAGAAAGTGTTTTTAGATTTACAAAATAGAATCCAACCAAGTGAAATTAAAGCTTTTTGCTCGGTCTTGAAAATGCATAGAAGAATAATTTCAGAAACGAATTTAAATGAACTAAATTTTAAAAGAAAAATTTGCCAGATTAGAAGACTCCTACAAAAGGAACATAGTTAGACCGATATTGTTCCATATTTCTTCAATATCTCAAACTTTATACGCAATATTTTTAAAATTCTCGACATGCCTCAGAAATATTAATCCCTTGAAGATAGACATAATACTTCAGAAGTTCATACGCAGCTGTACGTAAGCGAACTCTCACTTTCTCAACCGAACTCAACCGCGACTTTTCTCCTTTTTCTCGCTCTCCTACCAATCTGAAAATCAGTTTCTTTTCATTTCTTAATTACTCTTTTGCTAAACAAAAAGAAAATATATATATAAAATCTAGGAATCGAACTACAGAACGCTTAATGAAAAGAAATGAACTCAACTGCTAACGTCGAAATGGCTTTTTAGAGAAATTTAATTGTCTGAAAAATAATACGAAAGGATAAGGCAGTTATAATAATCATAGGCTAAGATTGTCATTCGATAAAGAATGATACATTTTAAGGTTAAAAGCCAATTTATTTTATATTTCAATTTTGCTACGTATGAAATATAACAAAAGTTAAGTACATGCGACATAAACTATTCGGAAAGGTAATTAAATAAAAACCAAAATAAAAGAAATTTATAGAACCTGAATTGCTCCTGGCATAAATTCATGATATACACCACCGAATGATTTTCGATGTTGATGAAAAATTGTGCTAAAACGACGTAAACGACGGGTAATGATGGCGTCGTTTGATTCATAATATCACAGCATTTTAGACCTAATTGAGCTATTTCATCCAGAGATTTTACAACCAACAATTCGTGAACATCAATACCAAAACCAAGTGAAAATTGAGCTGAAAATACAAATGGGAACCATCGAAAATTAGTGGTATTCGAAGTATTCCTAATACAGATTTATTATATATACTGTCGATCGCGACTTCAAGATAGAATAAATCCCCTAAGGAGGTTATTTGAGGTTTACGTTCAGTGACAAGTCGTGCTATTATACTCAAATGGCCTCCGTCTGATATTTTAATTTACATCCCATATTAAAGACCAGTTATGAAACTGATGAAGTCTAATTAGTCTTGATCTAATTAATTTTTTAAAATGTTGATCAAGAAATTGAACATGTAACTGTAAATAAGTCAGTGATGGACTACTGCCAGATCCACCGAACAGAGATACTCATGATTTTTCAATCGCTATTTAGCGACAATCAATTATTAATAATAGGCAGTACTATTAACCTTATCATTTAATAGAGAACTGTCGGCGATGAATCAGTATTACTGGAGTGTATCAGTTGCTGATAATATGACACCTATCAGTCTAACCAGTTAAATAATTAAAAGCTCTAAGAAGTTTATAAAATTTTCTGGAGCTTGAAAAGGTTCTTTGCAATCAGAAACATACAGAAAGTTACCTTGATCAAGTGATGAAAACGTCATATCAGAAGCAGTGAAAAGAAGCAAGGATGCGAGAGCTGTTTTGATCTGAACAAGAAGGGAATGTTCCAATCGTGAAATTGTGTCGTTCAGCGCTGATGCACTCGAAAAAGATGTCTCCGGTGAAGTTAGTTCTTCCTGAACCTAAAATGTTCTCATGCTACAGATAATATTTACGCAAAAATATTTTCTTTTTATTTGAAGATGTAGAGCACATGAATCTAAATCAACATTTAATTAGCAAATAAGTAAACAAACATCCGACATAATGTCCCTATTCCCGAGATAAAAAGTGAATCTAGACCTGTAGCAAAGACGAACCCACACGCCCCACAACTTGGTTTTGTGCAAGTTCTATTTCATGCCTTGAAACGATATTTAACATGGAAATACACAGTGGAAAATAATCCACACCTAAAAAAAGTTAAACATCTTTTACAAAATCTAGAACACCACCTATATTTTATTTTTACTGTTATAAAGTTAAAGAAGTGCTGACCGCGACAATACCAAAAACTCCACAAAAATTAGAAATAGAAGGCAATTAAAACGAGGATAATTTAAACACAAGAATTAACCACGTATAAGCTGGTTACACGATGACATACGACGGTAAAAACGATCAAGCGCCCGTACAACAACAGCGCATTCTGCAGCATCTGTTTCTTCCAAAAAACGCGTCCTGACAACTTCTTCAAACTGATTCATTAGCGAATCCATCAATTCAATTAGATTACCCGTAATTACCTGGAACAGAAACTATTTTGACCAAACTCATTGAAATATTAAAATTTTTTAACCAAAAATTTTAAACTTTAACATCTAGTAAATCCTGTTACATCCGATACAGTTGTATAGCAACCTTCCGGAAAATATTCATAATTAACTGTCAAACCATTCGATAGGTTTTACGATGGCTTTTAAGAAAAAGAATATTTCAGCAAGTTTTTCTGCAGAAATCATTTGTTGCAATTTGTCATAGTTTCTAAATGAAATGTGTAAGATCTATATAAACCGAGATCAGGTAACAGTCGAACAGAACAAGGATTTGAGACACAAATTTTAACCTCATTCGGGAAAAAACGCTGACTGATTGTTGTGACCAATGAAAGATCGGTCAAGAAGGTGCTGCAACAATTATCCACGAATTCTAGAACATCTGTTGTATCCTAAAACAATCACATGGAGAGAAATAAAAACCTGCTGTATTTAACATAAACCACATTTCATTATGAACCTGTCTCTGCGTTCGCATTGCTGTAAGCTGATCACTTAAATTACGTTTGCAACTGGCCAGAAAATCACTATAAACAGTCGATGACTGAACGCCCAACTTGAGAAGTAAATTTATGGCTTTCGAAAGTTCATCAGATGAAATGAGACAGCCACAAACGATTTGTTTCAACTGAAAACCAGATGAAGAGAGTATCAAACAATATGTAAGATAAATCAAAATGATAATATATATAATGGAGTGTCTTAAATTCACTGAGAAAAAAATGACTGCGAACACCAGACTTTTAGATATCACGTAATACTCCCTATTTTTCTTGTGATTGCCAACTGAAACTTTATCGATCTCCGCAAATGCAAATGCAAAAAACAAAAAAAAATTTTCCAATCCTGAAACGAAACATATATCCTAACTTGCTCCCAAAATATCAATTTATATTATGAATAAGTAACAACATTTTTAGGCAAAAAAATTGCAGAATCTGAAATAGTAGTTGAAACAACTAACCTCGTCCTCAACTGTCCCCATTATAGTAATTGCTGCATCGTATATATCAGAAATTGAAGTTATATCTTTGCAGAGCAAAAGAGATGGTCGTGCCTTTAAATAAATTTTTACTGCTTCCTCATAATTCTTCTGCTCGACCAAGTCCTAGTAAACAAAGAAAAGAAGGTAAGTGAAGAAAAAGAAACTAAAATCATTCTTGAGTTTAAACATTTGATGGTTTAAAAAAAATTCATGGAAAACCTCTAAATCACTCACTTGTAACTTTTGTGGTAAGCACAATAAAAACTGCAAGCCTTTCACTTTTCTATTAGCATCAGAGAGCTGTGATACATTTGCTCGATGTTTGTTGAATACTGTAGAAAGATCCTTCGACAATGCTGCTATTTTGCTCATTCGTTTCGATAAACTCTCCATTTTCTAAAAGAAATTTACATGTGAACAAGTGAGAATGCTAAATTAAAAGAGTGAAAAAAGTTACAGCTTTCTTTGTGCAAAAAAGGGAGAAAATATATCCCGCATTATATATTCATACAAGGTAGAGTAGAAATTAACGCTTTGGCCTCACCGACTTCTCTAGGCATATAACAAACCACAGTATGGTTTAAGAACATTTCCTCAAGTATTGAGTAGGCCCTGCAGTCAACAACCTAATTTAATACTAATATTCCGCTGTTAATTTATATTTTTACTTTCGTGAAACTCTCACTTTTTTTTTTCTATTGCGTAATTAGGAAATACTTGAATCTTCGCTAAATTAGAAGTTAGAGGACCAAAATTGTGTAACCAAGATAAAAAATTCAGTGTGAAAAAAAAGAGCTTGTAAATTAAACTGACAGAATAAGAAGGAACGTGTTCGAAATGAACAAGAACACATCTCCTGAGTATCGTGAACAAGAAAATATTCAGAATACTGACTGAAATATCCCCAAATATTGGAAGGTATTCGGACAACAAAAAATACCTGAAATGTTCGTAAACTACAACTTAACTCACCTGGCCCATTTCCATGAAATCATTCTGCATTTTTTTCACCGTACTTGTTGCTGTAAGGAATTTATTGTAATTTTCATAGACAAGTTGTTGCATTTCAGAATCAAGCCGTCTAACCTGAAGAATTATTAGTAGTAACCGAGAACACTACATAATCAAACTACCGATTCATTCTAAAATCTGGAAGAAACAAGTAAAGTTTTTTTCAAGTTCACTTTTCTTTCTAATCAAAACTCCAAATAAACAGCACACAGAACATATTTTACCAAAAAACCGCATAAACAATCCATGGATTCAATGCACATTTGAGAGGAATGAAACAAGTTTTTTAAACGAATCGAAATTTTAATTCTCTTCAAAAATAAAATAAAATACAAATCCTAGAATCTTTGAGCTTTCTTCACCAAAAATTAAAACCCCAAATAACTAACATTATGGACCATATCTTCTTCTACTTGAACCAATTCATCCAAATTTTTCTTCTGAAATAAATCACTCAGGTATGTTTCACTGCTGAAATTTACCGAACTAATATCCAACGGGTCAGCCTTGTCTTCGTTTCTCTCTTTTTCATCATCCATTATTTGTTTTTATAATGCTGAAATTTATTCCAATTAATTGATGTTAAGATGACGCAACTAATAACTGATGAATAACTAGTTATTCTAACTTACAAATTACTACTAACAAGTGGAAGATACGAAATATGCAAATGATAAACAGTAAGCAATAATAAAATAATCACAAAATTAGTCAGGAAAATAAAATCTATAAACAATCAATAGTTCAAATGGTAAATTAAAAGGTACAATAATTGGAGAAGTTAATTATTAGTTTACAATAATTACATGACTCATACAAAAAGTGATAGAAAATTATATCAAATTATTAAATCAATCGACAACTAATCAAAAAAAAAATTTTAGAAAATATACAATTTTAAAGAGAATTAAAAAAGCTATCTTCACGTATTATGCGTAAACGCACGCGTAAAATCATCTAAGATCACACGTAACAATAATTTTAACGGAAAGAATCACATCAAAGATATCATTGATCCCAAAAGTTTTCATTAGCGACGCAACAGATTAACGGACCGTGAGATGAGAGTTAAGCGCATTGGTCATCACATTTGCGCTCGTTGGTATGTTGGGCTCTTTGCGCATTGCAATTTCATCGGCCAGTACAATTGCGCTTCTGGTGGTTCTTCTTTGTTTTTTCTTTTTCTTTTTTTTTTTTTGTGATATTTGTCTGATGAGACAACATTTTTAATTCAAGATGTATAGATATGTTGAAATTTAATTTTCGAACTTTAAAATTAAGTTTTTTCATTCTTGTTTAATATTGTATAATTTAAAATCTTTTCTGATTTTGCTCTTCTTCTTTATAGGGAGGGAGTGAGGGAGAGTTGGAAAAAAATTTTAAATTTAGAACTTCCAAAACTTAGATTCATGAAATTACGCGTGGATGTTTTATCAATATTGACTGTATTATCAATCTTATTACAATTAATTTTACCACTGCTTGAGCATTACTTAAGTATCGCTACATTGTCATCGCCTTATCATTTTATTGATACCATAACGAATGGATGCAACGGAAGAATTACCCACCATAAAATAACATATCAATTCCAAGCTATCAACACATATTTTCTGTGACTCATTTAGATTTCATTCTCGTCAGTTTATATTTCTATTAATTTTTGTTTCAAATTTTCACGAACATAACGATGAATTCAAGGAGATTTTTACCGTATTGTTCTAGAAACGGTTATGATCTTTGATATTAACATTTAACAAATTTTTTCTTCGGATTTACTCGTTCTATAATATTTCATATTTCCCTCTTTTCAAAGTTGTTTTTTTAATTTTGAATTATATGATATGCAAATGAGATATCGGTAACAATAGATTCACTTAACCGAATGACCTGATAGTTGGCATTGGTGAAAAATTTCTCGGAAACTGACGTTGTGCTATATCCGGTTCGTCCCATCATAGTATTACCAGTAAATGAGTTTCCATGTATAAACAAACGAATCATGTTGCTTTGGTCGCGGCATTGCAGTAAATAATCATTCTGGAAGTATTGGTTATGATAAGTTACACTGTTAAAGGGATTTTCGCGAATTATTTTGATAAAGCAGCTTTCCAATTTAAGAAGAAAATGTTATCAAAAAACTTTAATTTTTTTAAAATCATTTCTTATCAGTAAGAGAGCATGACTCTTATCAGAGATGTGTTACTGGTAAATTTTTGCCTATTATCTCTAACACAAGATAAAAGTTGCATCAAATACGAAATCTAACGTCATCGTCAAATTCAGTGGACAGTTTCTCTGACGCTTAAACTTGAATAATCAGAATATTTTCATAAAAAAGACAAATAATTCAAACGTTAAAAATAACAAAAATTGTTTAATATATTCGATAAGGGGTGATAAATTCAAAGAATATTCCTTCTTCGCTTAAAACTTCGTGTCATGTCTTTCTTTATCATTGAATTCTTTTGAGATGATAACCAGCATATCATATAGTTGTTCAAAATATTCATAACAAGCAAAAAATTATTCCAAAACATTTTTTTCGAAAAAAAAAAAAAAAAACGGAATGAATGTGAAAAATGGAATTAATAAACTTCTAACAGTCTCTTGATCGCTTTTTTCTTTAAATTTTATTAACAACTAAGATTTATGCTTAGAAAGTATGAATGAAAAATTATGCAATATTTTCTATCATTTATTACGACGTTGTTTACAGACGTTTAATACAACAAATTCTCGTTTATACATATATCGATATAAATATAGTCACGCACACATAACATATACGTATCTGATAAACATGTACACGTGCATGCAGAAATATATACGTACGCTTATGCATTTATAGTTTGATTTCTTTTTTTCTTGAAAACTTTTCCAAATTATCCCTTTTGATATAGAGAAAATTATCTAAATTTCTATCTTTGTTTCCAATAACGAAAGGTAAAAAGAATGACTAATGATCGAATTTATTAGTGATAGACAACATGTTATCGTTTAACGTCAAAAAGTTAATCGTTTCATTTTAATTACAATGTATATCTTATATTAGTATGATTTGAAATTTCCTTTTTTTTTTTTTTTTAGATGAGTGGTAGCAGTGCAACTATCGTAACGCAGCGTTTAGCGCCGAAACGTCAAACGTTGGATGAGGCATACGCACCACCGGCGAATTTTCTAGAAATTGAAGTGATCAATCCGATAACTCATGGTGTTGGGAAAACGCGGTATACCGATTATGAGATTCGACTAAGGGTAATATATATTGTGATTAGTTTGCCAAAAAAATAGGTCGAGATAAATTTTAATAATGTATGTAGGTATTTGAAATTCTTCCGATGATTTATTTCAACGTTACAAGTTCAATTACGAAATTGTCCATTTAAATTGCATGGGCTAGACTCTGTGTGTGATATTAGTTGCATTGAGCATTTGGCCCTCATAGATTTTGTTGGGTTTTAACCCTATCAATTGTTGTAAATATCGAAGAGTTTCCATAATTTTTGTGATGTATACTGTGGCATATTGGGATCTCTAACTCATCATATAATGTAACAAGTTTTTTGCTTGATTTGATTATAATGATTACGAGATTCGACTACGATAGCCTTAGGATATGTTCGTGTAATAAAGATAGTTGGAAATTAGTTATTACAAGATTCACGGTAAATAAAGAAATGGGTTATGTTGAATTACAGACAAATTTACCGATATTCAAGCATAAAGAATCAAGTGTTCGTCGTCGTTATTCCGATTTTGAATGGCTTCGAGGTGAACTGGAGCGTGATAGCAAGGTATTTTGCTGTTATTACCGATTAATGTTTCATTTGAAGAAATTGTGTTGAACAAATATTGCTGTTTAGAAACAGCAATATTATTTTTTCGTTATAAAACTTCTGAATCAATGAAATAATTATTAGCAAAACTTGCATATATCATCACGACTGATAGTAGTAATAGCATGAACGGGTTGGAATCGGTACATAACACCTTCAACAGGGTAGTAAACTATCTGCCTACGCGTTCACAATAACGTCTAAATCGAATTACTTAATCTTTCAGTGGATTAAATGGAACAGTCGTAGTGATTTGACTATAATGTATCATTTTTAGAACTTCATTTTCCCATGATTTCGTCGTATATTTTTGTAATTTCAGATTGTTGTACCAACATTGCCTGGTAAAGCACTCAAGCGGCAACTACCGTTTCGTTCGGACGATGGAATATTCGAGGATTCATTTATAGAGGAAAGGAGGACAGGCTTGGAACTGTTTATCAACAAGTAACAGTTCTTGTTAATGATTTTATTTTTACTATTTGACTTATGATTTCTCGGTTAACAGATCTGAAATATTTATAGAAATCGTTCCGTTATATTTTCTTTTTTTTTTAAGAAATTTAAAGAAAAATAACTTTTTATTATCGAAGAAATTTTCATTTTTCTTAAAACTTCGAAATTGCAAATGCTGTCTTATAGTGTTATGTTGAAATGGATAAATGACTTCTTCAGTTTTCTCGGTATTAGTTTCCGGTATCTTCATTACTTTTACCATTGATAGGATATTGCTGACGATTTGACGTTTAATTCATCCAAAAGGATATGCAAAAGGGTCTTATCTGTTCTATTATTAGTTAACTTTTGATATAACATAATTGTAGATAATTTTTTTTAAGTGAACATAAGAATTTTTTTGCAGAGTTGCTGGACACCCACTTGCACAAAACGAACGATGCTTGCATATCTTTCTGCAGGAACCCATCATTGACAAGCATTATGTTCCGGGCAAAATCCGTCTCACATAAGTGTTTGTACTAATTTATTGTGGTGTTTTTGGTGCCACACAACGATAAAACCAGCTGTGCTCTCTTTTATTCGAACGAAATTTTAGGCTTCGCTGAAGCAATTATCATTCTGTGCAAGTTAATCTCTTTGTTGAAAAATGTATAAGGTTTGTTACTTAATCTTATTGTCATTATTATGACTGATGTGTTACATTTTGTCTTCACTTTGTTTTAAGAAAAGTCAGTCATGTAATAGGTTGATTATATTTATCATCACTTTGGCTTGTTTATCATGATAACGAAAGCGGAGCTATTTATATGTTGCTGTACGACGTTTGCGACTGAGTGTAAATGTGGCTGTGAAGTATGCATAATCCTTGTCTGTGGGTAGAAACATAGGGAATTTCCCATTACAGCATAATCTTTTGAACTGTGAAATGTGGTTGACAGACGAAGTGACTTTTGTAGTTACCACTTACTTTTAGCTGTGGTTACTTTGGTAAATTCTTTTTTTATTTTATAATTGCTTGAATGTCTTCACAACAAAAACAAAACTGAGTGAGCCTTTTCAACTATAAATTGTTCCTCAGCAGATAGAATTATCGACATCACCGATAATTGAAGTATGGTTTGTAAGGTGTGACTATTTTCTGCATTTCTATCTGTTCATATATATTTGTAGAATCCAATCTTGTATTTTATATCTCCTTTCCTCTTTCTTTTTTGGTTGATTTTCCCGTCCCAGCATATGAAATTTGGTCACTGGCGATATTTGATCAGAGTTTTGCGTATGAATAAGAGAAATCACCTTTTCTTGCTTTTTTTTCACGGGCTGGAGAACAGGTTTCATGTGTTATGTTTCATATTCGCGGGATTTCGATTTTGTTATGAAGAATATGTGCTATATTGATTGATAGCTATCACCAATATCTCGAAACATTATAATTTTATTCTTTATATATACCTATTGCAGATTTTATCCCTCTATCTTATATGAAAGAGAATATTTGAAGCTGAATAAGCTTCAGCTTTTCCTTCAGTTTTATTATATCGCAATTTTGCTGGACCCATGATTATCTAAAGATGAGGTAGCCTGTAAAAGAAAGGAGGAGATTCGGGATACTGTTCAGACTTTTTTTTTCATGTGATATAACGTGAGATAATGAAGGTATTCTCTTTCAACTTTCAAGTTACTTATCCTCAAAGATTTGTTTATATTTGCCATTTAGAAGTAATGCATTGTCGCCTTACAACTGTTTGCCATGTACTTCGACACACCGTTTCTTAGCCTTTTGAATTACATACCATCTGATTAGTTGGTCATAATTTCGCATAATCTATTTGTGAAATCCTTTCCTTATCAAGATTGATCGGACTTTTTGTGTGATGCTATCAGTTTTACTGTGATATGATGCCGATAACTGCTGTGCAAGATCCATCTCTTCTAAATCACCTGTTTTCCACCCCGATTCGTTACTCCTTGACTATTATCTTTATGGAAATCGATCTAACTGTCATCATTTTCGTCCTCCTGAATACTATTTAGTGTTATGCGATGTTCATAAGTTATCGGTAAGGCGATCGATGTGATGTTTACGTTATAAATTAAAATTAACTGCACAAAAATCATTTCCCTTCAGAAACTTTCCATCTTTTATTTCATGCTTTTTGTTTTTTTTTTTTTTTAGTTTATATGATATTTCCTTGGAAGAATGCATTATTGATCCAAATCGGAAGTTAATACTTTACATATGTAATTGTTCATGTTTCATTTTCGTTATCTTAGGGTAATTGTTTATCATCATGTATTCAGTGGTATAATGAAAATATCGTTCAATCATTTGATTGATTGATTTTCTATTAGCACTCTTTTCCTAGTCTTATTTAATATAATTCTGGGAAATTAGAAATTTTTCGCTACTTATTACATCAATAATGCATTTTCTCGTTCAATTTTCATATACTTTTTTTCTTTCTTATTCGTATAAAAACATTGTTCTTGATTATATGATACAGTAGATTGCAGCATGAAAATTTTTCCACTTCGGAGCATTTCCTTTACTTCTGATACAATTAATTTCACATTACAAACTAGAAGGAATCCAAGGCATTCCCATTTAAGCTTACCTGAATACTTACAAAAAAGCGAATGGTGAAGGAGGAAAGTCGGATATTACCGGTATTATTGTAATTGATTTTCTCTGTTATAAATGTAATTTTAATCAATTTCATTTGGTTGAATTTATTTTCAGCTTATAAATAATGCAATATTTGGTGTTGTGGTTTTTTTTTTTTTTTTTCATAGATTCACACAATTGCTACACTGTTAATATTTTGATTGTGAAATTCATAGAATTCTTTGGAGACTTCATGCGATAACGAATTTTCAACGTTTAAAAATCACCCTATAATTAATTACAGTTCCTTAAGAAAAAAGTAAGGGATCATCAAACATCAAAATACTTCCTTTGCTTATATCGATTATCATAAGAGATATGTTAAATTATTTACTATTACTTCTTCAATTAAAGTTAACTTGCGAACTGTTAAGTTGAAATTGATGAACTTTTTTCCTCTTTTTTTTTCATTTTTTTTCTTTTTTTTTTTTGTTCATTTTTCGTAACATTTTAGACTTTTCATTGGTTATTTAATTACAACATTACTTTATCGAATAGTTCCTTTTTTTTATATTTACCATTCATTCATTCTTTTTGTGTTCTGTTTTTTTTCGGAGCAATAAAAGTTAATTGAAAATATTAGAGTGATTGATCAATAATAATAATATTAATAAATGAAAAATTATAGTTCAATTTAGAGGATGGGAAAATTTACGAAAATAACGAGTTAGTTCATCAACTATAATAATCAATGCCTATATTTTCCATCTTTCTAAATGTATTTCTTCATTTTGATTTTTTTTTTTCTTTTTATTTTATATTTCCTTTTTTTTTTTTTTTTTTCCTCATTTATTGAGAATTTCAATAAACAGAAATTATATTGGAATGATAATTGTTCATTGTTAATGATAGAAAAATGGAAAATGATTTGATGAAATGAAGAAAATATGACAATAATATTTATTCATGAATTTTTTCATTTCAAATATACGTCAAATTTTTGTTTCATTTCTTTATAAAATTTGATAAGCATATTTTGGATTTATTATTCAAATGTTTTCAATGTGAAAATTTCATTCTTTCTTTTCTATTCTAATCAATTTTTTATCTTTTTTTTCCTTTTTCTATCCGATATTTGTTTTTCGGTAATTTTTAAAAGGAAGTATAATCATTCCCATGAATGTTAATTTTAAATTCAATAGAATCATTTGTTATATCATCATTAGTGTATGATATCTTTATTAATGAATAACTCATTCTTGTCAAATTGAATTAAAAGAACTAACAGATAAAATTTCTGTAAATTTTTCATAGGAATGATAAATTAATAAATTTCAAATTGTTTCTTTTTTTTTTGTTTTTTTTTTTCGCCCCCAACATATGTTAAAAGGAATCGCTTTCATCTATTTTCAATAAGCAATTTTGGCAGTTTGAGCGAAATGATAAATGGTTTAGTTAAATTTTTGCTTCAAATTTTCAGTGTTTCTTTTTTTTTTCCACTTTTTCTTTCTTGCTTTGAATTTTAGCTTTCATTAAAAAAAAAAATGAAGAAATCACTTATCGATTATTGATTAGGTTAGGGTAAATGTTGTATTATGATAATTAGGAGAGAAATCGTATAAATGAAATTTTAATTTTATCCTATCAGTGCTTAATCATTCATACTAATAACAAATGATTGTAAAATGATAGCTTAATTCAAATTAAATTTTTTAAAAATTCGAAGAACTTATAATGGAGAAAATTTTAATCGTTATACTAAGAAAAGAAATCGACAGTAAAATAATGAAATATTTTCATCCATCAATTTTCGTTAATTATTTTTGAAATAATTTACAATCACATATGCTGTCTCCTCTTCCTCTTTCATTCCTGTTCTGTGTTTTTACCACGACAGTGGTAAATACTCTGTTTCATATGACTTTATTCAAATAGCTACGAAATTGCTAATTTTACTAGCTTTGAAAATCAAGCCCAGCATTCTTGACCAAAAAAAAAGATTGTGAAAAGCTATAATATAATAACACAAAAAAAACTAGACATAGTCGTTTGCTGTCTTATCAATTACATATCAGGTACTATCACAGCAATTACTTTATTTGAGTTGCTAATTTTATCATGTTTACCTAACTATGAAAATTTGGCCTAGTATTTTTAGCCAAAAAAAAAAAAAAAAAATTGTAAAATACTTAATATTAGCAATAAAAAAAAAAGTTAGACATAATTCTTTAGCTGTCTTATTGATTACATATCAATTACTGTCTTATCAACTACTATTTTCTTTAGAAATTTTGCCGATTGCACAGTTATTACATTCTTCGGAATATTGAAGAAATATGTGTAAATAATGAAGTTGTACAGCTGTCACAGTCGAAATTTTCAAATTTAACTACACAAATCAGGAAAAAACCAATTCGCATATGTATCTATAAATAAGATAAATTAAAAAGCTCAATTTATCTTATTTGTAGATATATGACAATTTATTTTATCCGGAAATTTTACGAATTGCAAAACGAATTGATCTTTCAAAGCGTCGAAAAATAAGATTTATTTGTTAAAAAAAATTCTACAATTCCAAAATATTTCAAAAGAAAAAAAAAAAAAAACAGATGCATTCGTCAATTTATTAATTGCTATAACCAAATTGTCGATTTTTCTTAAAGCAACAAATAGATAAATCAAAAAAAAAAAAAAAAAATCATTGCTTAATTTTCTGGAAAGTTATAAATTCATTGTTATATTAAACATTTTACAATTTTGCTTGACCAAAAACATTAGGCCAAATTTTCACGGCGAACTAATTATGGTAAAGTTATGAATTTAAATGAACTGATTAGAATGATAGTAACTGATATGCGATTGATAAAACAGGAAAAGATTATGTCTAGCTTTTTCTTTATTATTATATTGAGATTTCATAATTTCTTTTTTCAACTTATAAATTGAAAAATCACAGAAAAAAAAAATTTAAGTCAAAAAAATTATTTTTCAACTTATAACAAACAAAACACAAATATGACTATTTTCATTTTTCAATACTTGCAGGCTGAACGTACAGTTAGTTATAGGACAAATCATTGGCATTGTTTACTGTATTAAATAGTTGAAATTGTCCTTATTATGATATGTTTACTGCTAAAACTTGAAAGGTTAATTTAAATCGATTCGTATTTAGTATTGGTACAGAGATGATCATAAATGATTACATTCTACTATACAACAAATTTTCTCTTTACCAATTCATTTTTATCTTATCACCACTCTCCATGATATCCTGCTTTTTATATAATAGAAAGTTAAAAGGAAATATTTTTCGAGAATAAAATTGAAATATTTTTTTTGATAATTGCATAATCGTTTTAGCAAGATTTCAATTTCTTTCATTACTTTTTTTTTTTCTTTAAATACATTCTTTCGTTAATACTTTTTTTCAGTTTTAAGTTATTCATTTATTCTGTATTTGTTAGAGCTTTCATTTCGATTTTTTTTTTCATTATAAAAACAAAATTGAAATAATTCAATTTGATGCAAATCTTTCAGATAATAGCTTTTTATCGTTCCAAACATATAGTCTAATAAATGAGGAAATTTCCGAAAATTTTTATTCTTTTTATTTTTCCATCCCTTTTTATTGTTAATTGTAATATCAGATATAGGATTGTTGAATGTTTAGATAAAGTGATCGCTTACAGTTGGTGATAATTTATCATAATTAATGATAGTATTTTATTATAATTAATATGAATGGTAACATTTTTTGATTAATCATTTTAAGGAAAAAATTAATTTGAATATTAATAAAATATTTCCTTTTTTCCAATTTATGGCTCAAACGTAATAATTCTTATTACCATTTCCCTTGTTTTATTACCACATAAGGCCTTTTTTAACATATATTTTATTACAGGTTGAATATCATTTATGACGAAGATTGCGAATAAAAAGAAAATTTCTAAATTTACGAAATTCAAATTAATTAAACTTTTCTTAACAATTTTAACATTTTGTACACTTCACGAAGATCTTTTACATTGCATGAAATTTTAAACAAAGTACAAACTAATTACTTCCTTAATTGTTATGAACAAATGCACATAGCTAATAATTCAGTTCAATTTTCGCGATAGTGAAGAAATAATACTTCTAAATATGAATATATATATATATATATATATGAAACTGAAGAAGTTCCGGAAAGTGAATCAGTCAAGAAATAAATGGAAATATGAATCTTCTAAAGATTATTAATGTTAAGTTTGCCGATCAAAATCAGTAAATTGAAAAGATTAGGCGAACAACAATAAGTCAATCGCACTGATACTTTTTTCTTCTTTTCTGTGCTATCGTGAAATAACGATTCGAATGAAATTTTAATTGTTATTAGTGTAAACAGGAAATGAAAATTATTGATAAATATGAATCGAAGTTATGAATTATGTTTAACTTTTACGAAAAATCAGAAATGGAAGAGATGGATATAGTATCAATTCTTTAAAATATTTTTTCAATTACTTAATGAATTTAATGATTTGGTAATTTTTGCAGGTATTAAAAATTTTTCAAATTTCGTTCTAAAATTTCATCACATAATTATTGATAAAAGACATTTTTTCTCATATTCTATTTTTCACAGAAATATTTTCCATATCAACAATTTAGATACAGCAGATAAGCATTTTTTTTTTTTGGTCTCATTGTTCATCAAGTTTGTTCAGCTTAGTTAATTAAGCGTATTCCGATTTAGCAAGTTCAAATTAAACGATTAAATTAAAGTAATTGAACGAAAGTGGAATAACAAATATCGTGTGATTCCTTAATTTTTTTCAGCTAAATTCTTTTTTATATTTGTATTTTTATTTACCGCTGCTTCTTTTTTTTCTTTTTCATTTCAATTCGGTACATTTTGATTTATTTCATTCATCAACTTCATTATCCATTTTCTATTACAATTATTTTTTCCAGTTTATACTTTTATAAGCAATAAATTTTTTTTATATCAGACTATTATCAAAACTTCAATTGATTGTCGATATGTCCACATATTTCATTAATTCCTTTTTTCGTTTAATTTCAGCTTTAAATAATTAAAATTCAAAAATAACAGTGCAAATGAACAATGCTGAACAGGAAGAAGGAGGAAGTGAAGGCAAAAATATTACTATTATTTCATCCTCTGATTTACCACCTGAAATACGACCAAAATCATACAGTTTTGTGGGAAGCAAAGACGGCATATTAAAGAGAAATATTACTAAACATGCTGAATATTCTGAAATTACCAAAATTAATTCATTTGAAAAAATTTCTTCTCTAACAAATTTAGATAGTAATTCTAAGGCACGTTCATTTCTCCGGGATTTCCGAAAATTATTCATGAAAAATAAAACTTCAACAGATGCTAACACTGCCACTACTACTATTACTGCTACTTCAATTAAATCACAAGGTAGCATGAATATGCAAGATGAAGTGGAAGATTTAAATTATTCTGTCACCCAATTGAGGAAAAAATCTCGATCCTGGTCACATTATGATGCGCAGAAAATTTTCCGGAAATATCGAAAATCTGACGGATCAAAACCTGCTAGCAAGCGTATTTACTCACCAATTCGGGCATTACGAAATAACCAAAATATAACATTTATGAATCAAGTCGTTACCGAAAATGTTGAACGTGGAAGTGCCGTATGCGAAAAGGTATGATTCCATTACTGGAACCATTCCTTTTATCTGTTAACATTCAATAACACTATTAAGTAAAAAATAATAATTCCAAGTTAAAATACCGATAACTAAATTCATTTCTTGTTATTACGGTATTTTTTTGCTACAGTAAGTATCTCTCGGTATTACGGTACTTTTTCCTGTTACAATAAATATCTCTTTCAAACCATCCTCAAAGATTACTTGACGACTCTTCGTCATTTTGTAAAACTTATGAGCTCATCAAGAAGAACTCATTAGCAGGACTATTAGGATATACTATCAGTAATTGCTGACAAGAACACTAGAATATCTCAGTAATCCGCTTAATCTGCTCACTAATCTATAACTTTGATATATTTTCCGGAATCCTTCGACTAATGTGCCGGTAAGTTTTGGTATTAATACCGACCAGTATTATAGTCGATACTTTATCAGCCCTCTTCAACACTATCGTATCAATCAGGAAAATAAATTGAGAACACAAAAGAAATGTATGTTATAGTCGGAATAAATTTGACTTTTTAAATGAGCAAATTTTGAAAATTCAGGAGTCCTCGATTGCAATCTCCCCAAAACGTTTGCATTCGAACCAGTGTGATAGTATCGACGGCCTTTGGAAATCATCAAAACCGGAAAAAGTGAAAATTGGTAGAATGGTAAAGCAAACCAATGAAGCGAATGATTTCATGTGGATCCTACGAATGCATAATAAAAACTACTCAGGTTCATAATGATTATAATTTGTTTTATGATTTGTTGCATCGATAAAAATGTATTAAGGCATTTTTCTCTGCATATTTCAAATACCAATAATAAAATATAAATGAATAAATGACAAATTATTTCGCTAATTTTAATTTTCATTTTAAGTATTTTGCAATTTCTAGCAAGTATTTTAATTTTTCATTCCAGTATTATCCATTAAAATTCGTTGGAAAAATTATTTTTAAATTTGGCAAATTTTTTTTGATTCGTAAAAACTACTAGAAGTTATTTTTTTCTTTTTTTTGTTTTTTCTGAACCATCAATTGATTTTGTTCATCTCGATATTGTCGAAGGAAATCATCTGCTTTAATGCAAATATTTTGAAATTTTATTGATTCATTTATGATGTCTGAAAAATTTTTTGCATTTTGCTTAAATGCCCAAAGATGAATCAGGAATTTTTTCCTACTACTATAATGTCTCGTTTATTTCTTTATAAAATTTTTTCCATCTACACTTTAAATCCAAATACTAAAATAATCTATGAAATATAGTTAATTAAATTTCCTATCAAATTCTTAACTGATGAATGAAGTAAGGGCTTTGATAAAACCTA
The DNA here is from genome assembly GCA_013365325.1 of Dipetalonema caudispina. Classification (NCBI taxonomy): domain Eukaryota; kingdom Metazoa; phylum Nematoda; class Chromadorea; order Rhabditida; family Onchocercidae; genus Dipetalonema; species Dipetalonema caudispina. Next base: position 107,915 of record JABVXV010000156.1, read on the forward strand.
ATTCGCTTTAAAATTTAATGGTTACCAATTTTGTTTTTTTTTTAATTTAAAAATTATTTCTCATACCTACAACAATTTAAAACAAAACAATTTGCTGATCAGTTACCAGCAAATAATTTATTTATAAAATTTTTTTATACTCAATTTCCTGACTTAAATTTCTAAAAATTTTTGTTTTATGATTCAGAAAACATTACTAATGTTGGGAGTACTTTTTTAACCAGAAATTTGAAATCTAAACTTTTTGATAGACTTTTCACTGTTACATATTACAGCCAAGAATTTTTCGTCCAGGGTTTTAATATTTAGCAGTCTTGTTGTATTGAATTGAAAATTTGAAAAGTTTTGAAACATTTAATTCGTCATTAATTAGTGATGATACCATTACATTGATATCTGTTAACTTTCAGGAAAGGTTTTATCAATGGCAATTATAAAAAAAGTATCTTCTCCCAACATTTCATCGTCTTATTGTCATTTTTGCTTATTTTCATCTTAACTTTGTTCATTAATTCATTAAGCTTCTCTGAAAATTCTTCGTGAAAATCATTACCAAATAACTTCATCTCCTTCATTTTTCCTGTAATTTCCTTTCCATAGTTAAATCAATTACAACATTTTGATAATAAAAATCATTAAGTCTATTAAAAATCAAAAACTCCTACCGGATATTCTTCATTGCTGTTTCAACAGTTGATTAATTAATTCTCGCATTAATAATTTAAATGGTTGAAAACTTTCAGCACTGATTTACTTCACATTAAAGTAACTAAAAGGAAAAGAAAGAGCAAAGGTTTTAAATGTTCATATAAAAAACTTTTTTTTTTTATTTTTTTATGTAGAATAATTCTTTGTCAAACATAAATTTAGAACATTTTCATAAAACTCTAAAAAATATGATAAAGAACTTTTTATATATGGGAAAATAATTTCTCATAACATTTAAAAAGTTAATTAAGCTGGAATAGGAAGTAGGATTTAATAGTGGTTCAAATATTTAACTACCATTTTCGACTTTATTTTTCTTTTTTATCAATTTAAAATTCATTCTAATCAGATTGTATTATATCTTCTTCAGCTAATTATTTTTCAAAATGAGCAACTTTTTTTTTTTCGGAACCACAAATGATTGTTTTATGCGGCCGAGACGAAACGAAGTTGAAGAATATTTCGGGATATAGCTGTATCATCTTCATCGTAAATTGGGAAAATTTTTTTTTTTTTTTTGGAAAAGAAAATTTTACAAAATCGAAATTAAATTTTTAGGCTTTTATTTTTCCATTCCTGGCAGTTTCCTTCTTCTTTTTTATTTATGGATTCGAAGAAATTGAATGAGGCTCAGACTGGTTTTTAATTTTGTTAAAATAGGACGAGAAGAAAAATAGAGTTGAAATTCTATTGTCAATAGGTTGCGTAAACTAAATGGGGACTCTTGAAGAAGAAATAAATGAGGTAATTTCTATTTTCAAGTTAAATGTGAAATTTCGTTTTGAAATTTTGATAAATTTGATGGTATTTTTCTTTTTAATCAAATGCAATAAGGAAAAATGCTTTTCAGTACTAAATGAAAATACTGTGAAAAAATTGAAAGTGTATGGGTATTTTTGTCATGTGCATCTTCATCAAACGTATGCTGTCCTACAAGGTTGTACGAAATTTTTGAAATTGAAAATTTATCTCCCATATAAAAATATTCAGCAAATTCGACTTATTTATGCCAATGAAAAACTGGAACAAATTATGGTCAGTTATTCTTCTTTATTTTTCGTTTTTTTTTTTTTTTTTTTTTTTTTTTTTTCTGCAATTGTAGGAAATATTCACAAAATTTGGTGTAAAGAACTGTTCCAGTTAATTACACAAAATGGTAAAATTGATCAGTCAATACATTTCTCTAAAAAGGTTTAACAATGCGAATCAATTTAATCATTTATACACCAATTGGTTAAATTATTCACGGCATTCTATTGAACTGATGGATTGAAATTCTTTAAAGATTGCAAAAATCTCCGATCTTTTCAGTACTACTTTTTTTTTTTTTTTAATTACTAAATATAATTTTATTACTTTCAGTCAATCTTTTTTACCAACATAAAATGTTTTTATATTTTAATTCTGCAATATGCAATTATGCGTCAAAAAATTTCACTTTAATTTGCAAAATTAGATGAATTTTATCACAAATTTTATCGCTAACGAATTTCAGACTATTTCGAAACTTTTTTTTTTTTTTTTAACCTAAAACAAGAACTAGGAATTTTCTTTTTAAATGGGCTGATTATTCAAATTTTATTTTACCTACATAAACCAAATGATAATATTGTAATTGGTAGACTGATATTAATTTTTATTCTTAGATTTACTGTTTAATTAAATCATTTACTCTAATTTATAGTGAAATCGGGCAGAAAACAAATTTCTTCTGCACCAAGTTTAAAAAAATGTTTTGTTGAAAAAAACACCAAAGCATTCTCTTTCATTTTCTTTTCCTCTTTCCCTCTCTCTCTCCCTCTTCTTCCTCTTCTTTTCTCTTCCCTTTAATAATTTATTAGTTTCTAATAATAGAATTCAATTGATTATATTGATGACAGATTAGTTTTTCATTAAAAAAATTTTTTTTTTCAATTTTATTTTCTTACTCATTCGTTTTTTTTTTTCTTTTCGCTATGAAATTGCGCTACTATTCAATAAATAAACATTATTTCACAAGGATATTTGATAACTTTAAGTTAAGATTTTTTTTTTTAAGTTAAATTTTTCTTCACACAAAAAAAAGTTAAATGTTTTAGTGAAAATTTTTTTTTTCTTCCATTAATTTGTTTGAAAATTATTTTTGGGAAAAAGATTGAATGAGACGGAAGTAATTGAATGCAAAGTTTTTTTTTTTTTTTTTTTTCCATATTCGAAAATTGTAACAGTTCTAATTTCATGTTAATCAATTCCAAATTTCAAAGCTTAGTTGAAATTCGGAAATTCCGATAGGATGGTAAGACATTTAAAGAAAGGAAGAGAAGAAAGGAATAGCAAGGGAAAGTTCAGAGAAATTTCATGATTTTTTTTTTTCCTGTTGAAAACAATTAGGTAGTTGCTAGAATTTTTTGGCTTTTTTCCTGAACATTCCGGATAACTTTTTAAATTTGCATAATAAATATTGATGATAATTGATTGAAATTATTGCTATAAATTGATATGAAAAAAAAATTAAATTTTATTTTTGGATTGATTGAATTATTACGAAATTATTGACTGACTGATATTCAAATATCTTTCTGGCGAAATGTATTTTTCTATTACTTCCATTACTTTTCGTAGTCTTCCATGAAATTACTACAAATATTTTACTTTATTCTTAAAATTTTTAGTTTAACAAGAGTAAAAGTTCACTTTTCTTTGTTTTGTATCTTAAAATTAATTTGTTAACTAAAATTTTAGATCAAAATGGCAAGGAGAAAAATTCGTTTTACTACAAAACGGCATATTTTCAAAGATCTTTGTCAGTTATGGCGTAATGTAATTACTTTAACAAATAATAATAAGAAGGTAAGATCAAATTTATTAAAAAAATTTAATTATTAATTTAAATATTCATTTGCAAATGTCTGAATTTTCCTTTCATCTGAAATCTAAATAATATGCTCAGTCAATTGGATAGTTTAAACGATTAATTCATTAATTAATCAATTGCTTGATCATTTGTTTGTCTATCTGAATTATTTTGCATACGTAAATAAATTTCACTAAAAATTCTGAAAATTAGGTGATTGTAATCTTCATACAAATTTTCTACTTCAACCATCATTTAATTTCTTTTTTCGCTCAATTTTATCAAATTAAATTTACTTAAAGTTTATTGAACTTTAACGTTTTTTTAGAAATTATTTCCAAATTTTTGCAATTTTTTGACGGCATATATAAAATTTGTTATAAATAGGAATGGATAATATAATATAACGAATTACAAATTTGCATAATAAAAGAATAAGAAAACATTTCATTATTTCGCATCTATCAATTTGCAAGCGATTCATTGTTGATTGTGGCGATAATATGGTACTGTTAGTAAGTTATCAATACTATTACCTAGAGTGATAATTTGACTTCTGACCCTTTTTTGATTGATTGAAAATGATCAGTTGAGAAATGCAGCATAGCTGTGCACCATCTTGATTTACCGGATAAGATAACATTTCAGATTTTAATTTGTCTAAAATGATTGATTGCATCTTTTTTAAAAAGGTTTAAGATTAGCTTAGCCTTGGCCAAATGATCATTTCATCTAACATTTTTAAACGAGCAAGTATTAGATTATTATGATTGGATACAAGCAATTCTTATAAGCAAGTAATAACAGATTTCCAAAATTTTAATAATGAATATTGCCCGATATTGATTTTTGACTAGGCCATAAATTATTGAGTTTTTGGAATGGATTTTTGATAAAATGATCTGATAAATGAAATGAAATTTTTTGTTTGTCAAAAACATAGAAAAAAAAGTGCAAAAAATAGGCACCTCTTGTAACACTTCTATTTTTGCGATAGCAAAATTTCTAATTGACGGGAAGAAGAGTTAAATGTATTTATTCATTAATTAGAAGATAACAAAACATTTCGTTTGTTAGAGAAAAAAAAAATGCTATCAAACAATTTAAGTAAGTATTTTCTGAAGTGTTGAAAAAAAATAATAAACAGAATAAGAGGTAGCAAATACGCTGTAGAGCTCTTTTCCGGATGAGAAGAAATGATAACCGGATAAGTGAATAAGATGATAAAATTTGCCATTTTCCATCTGCTATCCACATCATAGATAATGCTAAAATCTGTCACATGACAAATTTTTGGATTAAAATTTTGTCAACATTCAACAAATTAATAATTTCGCTAAGTTTTTAAGTATAAAGTAGTACAGGTTTAGTTCGGTGAGTGTTCAGGTTTATTATATCAACTATTTCTAGCCGTATCATGAAAATCTCATTAAAAAAACGTTGATATATCATTCCACCAAAATCTTCCACATTTTGTGCTTATTGTATGGTTATAGTGTTATAACCGTACAATAAGATGATAATCCGGATTGCTTTTTTCATTATCCTGATTTCATTTAGTCTGAAAAATCTAAGAAAGTAATCCTACAACACCCTATCTCCAATAAAATCGTTTTATCGTACCGGAAAATTGATTGGTATCATAATTTTCTAATCATATTCTATGAATTAAATGAATTGAAATAAGCTCTAAAAAGCTTCAAATCAGCTTATTTTAATAGAAATTTAACTTTTAAAAGTAACCTCAAACATTTAGAAATTAAAATTAGTTGTACAGAAAATGTTAAAGTGTTAAAAGTGTTAAAAAGGAATATTGAAAATTTATTTCCAGAAATTGCTCAGATTATTATCTAATGCAAAGACAGACATAACATCCGAATCAATTTTCAAATCAATTTCTTCAAAAACAATTTCATTTGATGAAACATTATCTAACAAATATCCTGTATGTTGTTTTTTAAACCCTTTTTTAGTAAAAATGTAATCTTCATTTCTCATCAAATTCACTAAAATTGTCCATTTAATGTGAAATGAAAAACAAGCAATTTTCATTCGTATGTTTGCAAACATGAATGAATGCATGCATGCATGCATGCATTCATGTAAATGAAAATTTTGCTTTTTTTCTTTTTTTTTTTTTTTGTTAATTTCACACCAATAATTTATTTGGAGCGAATGAAATATTTGGGACAATTGAATTATAACAATAAATGAATTTCAATATTTCATTCCAAAATCTATGCAATAAAATTTTATTTATTTTTATTTTTTCATATTCATTTAAAATTCCGCTAAAAAAAAATTTTTTTTTCTTTTTTTACCGCATATAGTTGTATGGACCTATTTCACTCAAACTAACTAATTAAATTTTTACAGTTATTTCTGCAGTTTTTTTTTCTTTAAAATTACTACGACTTATTGCTTTTTAAATGAGGCACTTATTTATCCCATTCCATTAATCAATCTATCGAATCATTTTGTAGAGAAAAATAAGAATTGAATAAAAATTTTTAAGCTTTTTCGGAATGTCTTTTTTTTTTAATTCTGAAATTTTCAGCTTATTAAAATTTTTAAAATACATCTTTCTAATAATATCTACCATTTCTTTCTGCCTAAAAAAAAATCAATGGTATCTTATCAGTGTAAATTTGATATGTGAAAATTACGAGCAGTTTAGTATTTATCAGCTTTAATAAGTTGAAGGAATTTTTTGTTTTGATAATTTAAAATATTTGTTTGATTTATTTATTTATTTATTTATTTTTTCAAATATATATTTTAATTTTATAAAATTTTCTTGATTAAGAAATTTCAAAATTTCGATTTCAATAAAGAAAAGATGAAAAAGTAAATTTCTTTCTTTTTTTCTTTTTTTTTTTTTTTTTTGTAATTCCCACTAAATTTCAATCAATTAGCATCATAAAAAAAAAAGCAGTGGAAAAAAAATGGCTGAAATGCTTTTCAAATGCATTCATTTCATTTTTACTACAGCTACATCCTTTTTCTCCTATATCCGCTCCCCCGCCTTTTCTCATATTCCCGAATTATTACTACTTTTACATTTGTCTATTTTGTTAGCATAAATTTCATCAATAATAGAAATCAATAAATGTACATTCTATTTTGCCCTATCTTTTCTTTCTTCTTTCTTTTTTTTTTTTATGTCTGTCATGTTTATGAGGCCTTAGCTTTCAGCTGGTAAAGAGAAAAGTATGGGCCTTAAGGCTTCGTTGTTGATGCATATGCAATCTATAATATGAAAAAGACTTCTTTTCTTCCTCATCACTTTCCCAAATTACTCGCATTTAGTTTGTGTTCTCATTCTTGCAACAATTATATACCAATAATCTTTTTATTATTTGTTATTGTTGTTGTTTTATTGAATTTTTAAAATTTAGAAATTAAAAATTGTATAATTTTATAAAATAATTTGTTGTTGTTTGGAAAATTTTTGAGAAAATGCAAGAATGTTATCGTATCGAAAGAATGTATGTCAATTAATTTCTAAAATTCAATTATTTTTGGGAAAAAAAAAAAAAAAAATTTCCTCAGAATGCATTATTTGTGATATGTTAAAGCAAATATAGGATTGCTATTATACAGCATGCAAACTGCATGCTGTTAATTAGTAGGTATAAATTACAGATACATGCAGCAAATTAGAAAGCAACTAGAAACGTAGAAATATGTAAATATATTTCTAGGCAGTAGCTCATCTGGATGCTAGCTCATCCAGTCAAAAAATCGTAAATTAAAATATATTGATTTCAAGCTTGCAAAAAATATGATATAACTGATGGTAAGAGAAAAAAAAAAAAAAGGAAATAGCAAACAATTTAGCTTATTATAAATAATGCAATATGAATAAACGAGTAATTAAGTTAATGAATTTAAATATTGTATAGCATACGCTGAATGAAAATGATGTAGAACAACAAGAACAGCAAAGTTTAATGCGGAAATTTGGTAACGATACAACAGCTACCAAGAATAGTAATATTGATGATAACGATGGGATGGATAAAATATATTTTGCATCGTTTGTTTTCCTTTTTTTTCTTTTTTAATTTCAATTCAAATACTTTTTAAAAATTTAGTTTTAAATAAGCAACTATTTTAGTCTAAATAAAAGTAGATTAGGTAATTTAGTGAATTGAATTAAAGAAAAAAATAGCATTAAGTGAAAAAATTTTTAAGGAAATTTTTATAGGGAAACTATTATGGTAAGTAATAGGAGAAATTGTATGGAATCGAAGTAATAAAATTAAATAAATACCAAAAGTAATAAAATCCAAAATGATCACAACAAGTAAATAAAAATTATGCGAGGGAGATAAATAGTTATGTATATAATAAGTAAATTTATAGAAAACTTTTTCCAAAATGCAATTTTTTTTTTATTTTGAAATAATTAAAAATATAAATAAATTTCATCTGCACTTCTACACTGTTTTATTTTAATGTTAAGTTATTACATTGATGAATGTAAGAGTAAAACAAAAAAAAAAAAAAAAAAATTGTATATTTTAGCAAAAGTTACAATGAATCTTCTCTTATAGCTTAATTTTGTGGGTGTGAGATGTTAAAATTATTAATAATGAAATGTATTATATAAGAGATAAAATAAAATCGATTTTTTAAATTAGAGTTTTTCCTAAAAGCTTTTGAATTATATATAAGTGCTTAACAGAGAAAATATTATTTTATTTAAAATGACAAAACACAAGAAAAGAAAAAGAAAAAAGAATAGAAAAGAAATTATTAATTTTAGAGAAGAATTATTATCCGAAGCAACGTGTACAACTGTTTCATCTACCTTATCATTATCATCATTAGCAACAGCAACAGCAATGATTGGTGTACCGGATTTGGAATTTCCCATTGATAATAGTGATAATGTGAAGAGATGTCATGGAAAGAATAGCAATGATACTGCTGATTATATCGGTAAAAAATTTCGTATTCTTCTTTTTTATTTCATTGTAAATTTTATTTTCTTTTCAAAATTTCCTTTTTTTATTTTATTTTTTTTTTTGTATTTATAAATCTTTTAAAAAATTATATCAAAAAAAAATTTGAGCATTAATTTTTTTTTTTTTTATAATATTGAAATAAAGTATTAGCAATGCTTACTACTGAAAATTTCGTAGAAATACCCAAAACTTATTAACCTCAAGAAAAAAAATTTTTCAAAAAGGAAAACAAAAACATAAAGTTTATTGGCTAATGATGCATCATAATGCAGAGATTGTACGCCAAAACTTTATTTTGCTAGAATTATTAAAATTTGACTTTAATTTAATTTTTTTTTTTTCAGAAGCAAAAGTTCCATGTCAGTGTCAGTCTCATTTAGGCCGAGTACTTCTAGACGATGTGTATCCTTTAACAACAGAACAACTTTTTGCTATTCTCTTCTCGCCGATACCATGGTATCAACATTTAGAACAAATTGTCAGCAAAACAGGTATGTCTGATTTAAATTTTAAAATTTTGATTAACGAACAATTTAAAATTTGAATTTGATAAATTTCTCAAATAATCAAATTTTCTAATTTATAATTCATGATTAAAACAAGTAAACAATGAAATATATTAATTTTTCGACTCAAAATTTCAGCACATGGAAGAACGCTAAATGTTGTAACTGGTAAGTAATTTCCTTTTCGTCACATCCCGAATTTTCAAATTTCAACTTTTTCCCATCAATTGAAACCTTTTTTATTTCAATTCTAATTTCAAGATTTATCTCACATTATGCCATCATTCATAAATAATTATTTAATGCAACATTTCAGATTTATTCTATATTCCTCAACTGGCTTTTCTAATTCTTTGATATCATCCATATTTCACCAATCAATGATATCATCCTTATTTCTAGATTATATCGCAACATCATGGATGACGGAAAATCCTACCATTACAACACGAACAGTAACCTATAATATGGCATTGAATAATACCTTAGGTCCAAAAAGTACATCAGTTACTGAAAAACAGGTTATTTATTTCAGATATTTTCCTTTCACATTAATTTAAATAAAAATTATTCCATTTAAAACTTTGAAAAATTACAAACTTCAATTTTTCTTTTATTTGCATTCATTCTATCCTTGTTTTATTCTAAAAAAAAAAAAAAAGTGAATGAAAGAAAGATGTAAACAGTTAGCAACATATACGTCCGCTTGCTTACGCTATCTAGACGTCATCTACGTTCCTTGCCTACGCTATCAAAAATCATCTGATGTTAATTTTCCATTACATTTCAGACATGTTACGCATTTCATGGTGCCGATAATGGATTCAGCGTGATAAAAGAAATTCAAAATGCAGGCATACCATGTGCTGATAATTTTATCATTCAATGTACCTATTGTGTAATTCGAGCAGGCAATACGCATTCCAGATTACTTATACATGGTGCAATGATACAGAAAAAAAGTATTTGGGGTATTATTAAAGGTAAATATTTTAATTCTACTTTAAATTTAAATGAAAATTTAAATTAACATTAAAAAAAATATTATTTAAAATAATAATGATAGATTTGACTCCTTTTATCGTATGATAATTTCACTCCTTTCATCGTAATTGCATTACTTTTGTAGTTACCGTAATACTTTCATTTGTATGTTACTTTTTTACAGTTACTGATATATTTTTGAATATTTTAAGTGATATCACATATAATAACATCAATTTTATTTTTTTTTTTCATACGAATGAAAGTATTACGGTATTTTACAGTAAACATTATACTTATTATACGTGGGGTGAATAACAATGAATATAGTATAACGTTGCTATTTACGTCACGTACAATACGTTACTGTTTTTACATACTACACAAACATTGCATATTTTACATGAGTAGCAAATGAAAATATTATAATTCTTGTTTTCTATGCTTAATTTTTGTCAAAATATGTGATATCACTTCAATCATGTTAAATTAATATCTTTTTTATTTGTGGATATATGTATGGTGATCAAAATATATTATCATCAAATTTACCATAGCAATTAACCAATGATCATTTCAGGTATAATTGAAAAAAGTACCTATAATGGATTAGAAACGCATTATACGGTATTGGAGGAAACATTAAAATTACTATGTGAAGAATCAACTAAGTCAAAACAAGCTATAGGATCAGAATTTGAAGCGACCAGTAGTATAGTCAACAATTTACTCCCAAATAAATTGTTAAATGGGTACGCTAATGTCGATATTTCATTTCTATCCACTAAAATTGTAGGAGTTGGAAAGTATAAAAAGAATAAATGAATATTTATAGCAATGCTTAAATATAAGAATTATTGATTTTTCGAAGATTTATAGATATATTTTTTTTAATGAGGAAAAAATTTTTTTAAATTCACAATCATTAATTAGTATATTCTTGTTCTATACATATATATATATATATATATTTTATTCTTCTCACTTTTCATACTGTTGCATAATTTATTTATACAAATTTGTTCAATGCTCGTTTTTGAAGGGGTGACTTTTTTCCAAAAAAAGAAAAAAAAGAAGTGAAAATCATTTAATGCGAAGTACAAAAATCACGAAAAAGTCACCTCTTGGCTATTAAAATTTGCCGTAAATTATTTAAAATATAATTATGAATAAATTATTCCATTCTTTTGATACATTTCAAAGTTTGATGGAAAAATTTTGACATAAAAATTTTGCTAAAGCTATTACATTTCTAAGTATCAGTTAAATTTTATTGCAAAAAACAATGGGAAAACTGGAAAGTGTAAATAACTTGAAAAAAAAAACTGCTGGTCTTTATTTTACCAAATTTTTTACAAATTTCGAAAAGAAATTTTTTTGCCAGTTATCTATATCTGCAGAAAATACAACAGTAGCAAAGGCAGTTCTGTCACGCAGTACAACACTTCAACAGTCGTTCATTTCCGGACGGCAATGAAGAAACCGATTATCAACTCTGCTGAAGATATGAGTCAGTTTTCCGTTATACCTTTCGGGTGGAAACTAACATTACTTGTGCCAAATAATCTTCTTTTGTTTCTAATGTTAAGAATTATAAATTATTGATTGATTTGCTTCATAGAACGTTAATGATCAGTTCAAAAAAGTAGAGGAAAAGTCTACGTTTAAAATGTATTACTTATAGATGCATAAATGAATATAAACAATTGAAAAAGTGATACATTGTTATTCAAATTTACTATATTTGAGAAATAAACCGCATTCAATTTATTGTTTTAATGATAGAATAAAAAAATATTTTAAATCGAAATCTTAATTTTAATTCAACGATTAACATTAATTTCGGCACAATGTTATTATTTAAGAGAAAATAACTGGCATGATGATAAATATCTTTTAAAATTTTTACAAGGCAGACCTAAAAAACTTTGATATAAGAGATTCGAAATGATGATATGGTATGGATGAAACTCATTTCTCCGAATCACTTATAACTATCTAATCAGCAAATCAATTGAACAGAACAGTTCAATAGCTGATATGATGTCCCATGATGCAATATATACGATCGCAATTTGATCGTAATGACGTACTTCATCCTCAAAATAATCGATCAAGTCTAATCAATTGAGAGTTTATCGGAAATATTGTTTTAGCTTTATAATTATGCTAATTTACTTACGTTCACTTTAGAAGTACATATGTAATATTTTTGAAGCAAGATTCATTAATTTAATTAATTGTGTAGAATTGAAATTACCAATGTCTTTAGTTTTTTTTTCTTCATTTTGCACTAACTATCGCATTAATAATAATGAATAAATTGAGAGATCTAACAGATTTTTACCAAAAGTTTGAAAATCATTTTTAAAAAATTTAATCACTTAAAAAATGATTCTAAAATTTTAGATTTGTAAAAATTTTAAAAACGAAGACAAGGAATAAAAATGAAATACTATTTTCTTAGATTTTTATAAACATTATGAAAAAGAAAAAGAAAATTCTACGTTTATTTTTGGCGCTTAATTTATGCGTATATTTTCTTCTTTCTTATTAATTATGCAAAATTTTATGAAAGTTAAATTTTTTCAGATGTAACAACAACAATGAATGATAATGATTGTATTTGTGATAACAATGCGATACGAATTACACAACATTTAACAAATGATGCTCAAACACAAACATTAAATTATTTTAGTGATAAGCAGACTATTGGTTATTCCAATAAATTTATTATTATCATGTAAGTTTTTAAGAAGACTATTATAAAACTTTACTCAGAATTTGTAATTTTTTTTTTTTTCTTTTGATAAATTTAATTTCATTAATGTTGAAATTTCTCTAGATGGTATACAATTAATAAAAACGTTTGTAAAATGAACTTTTGGGTTTAACTTTAAATCTTTTGTTATTAGAAAAGATGTGAATTTTGAATTCTGAAATTAGATTAATTTAATAAATGAATATTTATTTGTAGAGATTTTTCCGAAACTTTCAAATATAATAGAGCAATAAAAATTTGCATTTCAAATTTTCCAATTTAATTTTTAAAGTTCTATTTTGATCTTCAATTAAATCATTTATTTGTAGGCTTTCTGTATTGATTTGTTTACAACTTTTCACTTACCTAAAGATCTCATATATTTCGGATATTCAATGCTCCAACACCAATGCAAAGTCCGTCTTCATTACAGCCGTTCAACAACAGTAAGTTCTCATATAATTTTTGAAATTTTTCATCAAAGTCATTAAATGTATTCAAAATTAAGTATTACTGAATTCTGAGTCCATTGTTAATTGATAATTATTTGTAAAAATTCAAAATTTCAGGAATGAACAGCCAATACATGCACAAAATCTGGAACAGCTGCCATTAACAGACAAAAATATCATTTTCAAAGGTGATTTATAAGCTTTCTAATCCCTCTTATTGGTATTAAATTAATTGTGATTTTAGATACAATCCAATCAAATATATAAAATTTATAAACATGAGAAAAATTCACGGCATTTTATTTTCTCGGTTTTTTACCAATTCTAAAATTTTCCCATCTGTTAAATTCCAGCAATATTCTCAATAAAACATTGTTGTAGCCAAATATCAGTATTATTAGTTCTAGCAAAATAACTAATTGGTTAATTAATCATTCAATCAACTAACGTATGCTTACTGAAATTTTGATAAATTTTATTCGACGAACAACATTTTACATTCTCTCCCTTTTTTTGCATATAATTCTTTGATGTTGCTTATTAAATTTCCGTCATTCGACGATGAAATGCATCGTTTTCATTTTCTCTTTCCATTTCTGTTAATGTAGCAAATTTTGGTGTCAACTGCATTGTTGTAATATTTTAATATCAATCAAAATTGAAAGTTTCATTTTAATTTCGAAGCACAAAGAAGGAACAAAATGAAATGAAATGATAAATTTCCATATTTGTTGTAGTTTACTTCGACAACAATTGGAACTTATATTGAAATGATTATTAAACATATTTTTTTCAAACAAATTGTTAAACATTGCGGAAAATTTCGTTATTTAAAGTACATTTTGCATCTTCCAAACAAAAGTAAATTGATAAATTAACAAATACGAAATAATCGACGTATTCCATTCGACAGTTTCCGGAAGAAATGAATCATGCAACATTTGACGTTTAAGGTTGAATTACAATTAACACGTTTTAATTATTCCCAAAATAATACCAAAGTAAAAAAAGATTTCTTAAATCATTTTTAGATTTTCCTTTCTTTTTTCCTTTCTTGATAATGGCAAATATTTTGCACGATAATTGGGAAATAACGCATAGGAAGTAAATCTAATTAAGTTGAAATCAAGAAATCAAATATCTAATAATTTGGGTGAACTGGGGGTACCACTGCTTTTAACCATCTTCTTCCGGATCCAGGCGGTTTATAAAGTGGTGAATCCGGTGGAGCTGTTGAATCACTACGTTTGAATGCTGAAGATCGTTGAGGTAAATTGCGATCCAAACTACGTCTGAAAATGTCAAATATAAATTTGCATTCTTGGTCATTGATGTTTTCATTTGATTTATCGGAAGCGATAATTTTACTCTAATATTTTTCTTCTCATTTTTAAATAAAAGTTTAGATTGATCAAACAAGTTATTTATCGTATTTAGAAGCTCGAATTTAGGATTTCACTCTGGTAGAAAGAAAATTGATTTGATAAATTAAATTTGTAATAATTATAACAAACATTTTACCAAACAAATTTTATATTGTATATAACGAGATCAATTGCTAAGGTTTGAAATTAATTGAATTTATTAACAGAAATAAATTTAAATCAATTATAAAAAGTTTGACGATTAAAACTAAAACTTTTTTAATTCAAGAAAAGAAAAAAAAACGAAAAGAATGATAAGAAAAAAGTGATAGACAAATGAATAAACAAAAAGTCAAAACTTACAAATTTTTTCCATTTGATGCTAAATTATCATCCACTTTACAATTGATCAATGTATCATCGAGAAAATCATCATCATTATCATCATTATCGTTACCATTATCAGCCTGAGGGTCATGGGCTAAGTCTTCATCATCAATATCAAATTCTGTATTGGCAGTAAAATATGCTGTCACACCACTTACACCACTAATACTCGAAACCTACGAACAACGACAGGTTCGCTCTCGAATTTGTAATTTGTATTTTCATGCTAATTATTGATTTTCTATTCTGATACTATCCGTAAACTAACCGTTAAAAAACGTTAACTATTCAAAGATCATAAATTTAGTTGTCAAATTTACGTTTCAATTAGATGCTATCTGATATTATATAATTAGAATTTTATCAATTAACTAGGGAAAAAATGAAAATTTCCTCAAGTGATTTTTAATTAGATGAAGGAAAATTGTAAAGTTTGTCATCCAACAGAAAGAATTAATCTTAAATTTAATTTCAACAGTAATTAAATTACAAAAAAGGAATGAAACAATGATTCATTGCTTTATGCATACAGTATCCTTCTTCATTTCCATCTCCATTATTTCTTTCTTAGACAAATAATAGTTCCAGAAAAAATCCTCATAGCAACAAAAAAAAAAAAAAAAAAAAAAAAACATTTAATTTTCCGCGATGTGACAGTATTTCTTAATAAAATATTTCATCACAATAAATAATTAAAATTGAAAATCAAGAAAATTTAATCCAACGATACATCAGACAATAGTATGATTCTCAAGTATCGTTTTAAGAATTAAAAAAGAAAATTTATTGTTTTAATAAAAATTGAACTAAAATCTTGAGGAATTTGCATAAAAATTACTACATCGTTTTATGAATGGACTCATTTTAACTGTTTCTTTTTCTTAGATTAAATTAGGGAAAAAGTAGGAAAAGTAAAAGAAATATTGCAAAATTATTGAGAAATGCAAATTTCAATGATATGATAGAAAACATTTTTTGATACGTCTATTACTATTTTTGTACTTTTTACATAAATTAATCATTCTTTTTCACAATTTAAATTTCGATAAGTAATTTCACGTCACATAGCACAGATGTTTCATATATGAAATGTATGCGTGTATCATAAACCTACTCTTGAATTGGTTGTTGTTTGTTGAGTAGTGATTACCACTTCTATACAATTATCACTTGGAGCATTTGTTAATTCCGTTAATTGTGAATTATCAGCATTCCGGTTCGGTAGAACAGTATCAAGTTGTTGATCAGGTTCCGGTAAAGCGAAATCATTTTTGATTATAAGTGTTTGCTTCTTATCTGAAAATAAATTTAAACTAATTACTTTTATTGATAAATTTTATAGATAATAAAATGATTACAGAATTGAGCGAAAATTTTGTTAGAATGACTTTTTTGATTTGTAAAAATTCAAAATTAAATCTTGAAAAACAGAAATGAAGTTTATTATCTGATTAATTATGATAATTGACCAGTGCAGTCAGGCTAACACTTTCATTTTCCTAAATCATCCGTTTTTATCGTGATTCTTTTTTTTTCTAGAAATGCATTCTATCGTAAATAAACACATTTTTAAAATTAATAAAATTTTAGCATTTCGGTCATCTGATAATGATGATATATTACGATAATATTCTAACAAATTTGAAATTTTGATTGTTCAAAACATTTTTGCTTTCACAAGGAGTTTAAAGAATTTGAAAACAATCATTTTTCATCTGACTGTTCAATAAAGAATTTAGAAGAGAAGAAAAAGCGGAAAACTTACTGCTTTTAGCCGGAAGTAGTGGTGAGTTTGCCGGATCTTTAGATGGAGCTGAAAGTAAATATGCTGTTATCATTCGAATATTTCATTAAGGAAAAATAAAAAAGTTTTCTCTACTTTTCTCTAAAGTATTTAAAATGTGAAAATTTTTCTGAAAGTTAAGTTTTTTTTTTTTAAAACTTCATAAAACTACAATTTTTCCAAAAATCATTTGGATAATTTTAAAAGTGACCGATATCTTCAGCATCCTTTGATGGAATCGACGATTGCTTCCATGTTTTATGCTTCGATAAAGTTATTGTAACAGCTACGACCATTAATAGGATCAGCGTAATGATAAATGGCATTATCCACCCTTTAAAACAAAGAAAATGCATGGATTAATAATTAATACTAATTTTTACAAAAATTATTACTAAAAGATTTTGTGAGCAAAAATGTGAAGTTCGAATCTGAAACATAATTTCCCAAATTTGTTTAAATTGATAACAACAATGTTAAGTCTCAAATTCTTTAAGTTTATTGAAATTTATAAATGATAATTGAAATTTCTAATTTATAAATTAATATTGCATAATATTATTGGAAGGAATGTACGAAATTTTTCATATGATAGTCATTTGTTGCAAAGAAATTGATGATCGCATATCATGTGCAACTACAACTATTAGAAATTTATTGATTTTAGACAAATTAAAATTTTTCTTCAAGTTAAGAATTAATTTTATACATTCAAATTCTTTGGTTTCTTCGACATCCCTCTCATCATAATTTGTTCGTTGGTAAGGTTCAGTGACAAATGGTGAATCCCAAAGTGGTGCTGTTACAGTGTTTAATATTGCTGAAATTTTTCAACAAATCAAATTTTAAAATTTTTAAATGAAAAATAGAAACATCCAATAGCAGTTACCATTCTCTTTTCTTTGAATGAAAAGTTTAAAATTTCATCCTTTCGCTAACTTCTCTACAAACCTTTTTAATTTTTTTTTTTTTTCAATTCCATTACAATTTCAATTTATTCAAATGATGGACAATAAAATGGTATTTTAACCATTCCAATTTTAATTAAATGAATTAGCAAATGTGAATAGATTTTTTACATGCATAGCTTTGCATTATTTTTAATTAATTTCACACTCTCAATTTCGGGACATTGTTTTAATTAATTACTTTCAATTATTATTCAAAGCTATTTTAAAAAGAAACGAAAATTTTGGCTAAATCATAGATATCATTGTAAAATAGCAAATATAAATAAAATGTAATCATCTAATGAATCCAAAGAATAGTGATATTATTACCTATAATTATACCTAAACATATTATAATTAGAATTAATAATGTAAATGTGAAGAAAGGAGAAAAAAAGAATAAATTAAGAGTGATAAAAAATAAAAATGTAAAATTTTTACATGGTAAACTTCCGGGAATTAAAAATGAATTGCATGCGCCCAATTGAATTTTATTGCCAATAATTGTTACGAATTCAGCAAATTCAAGTTCTGTGTTATGCAAATATGAAATAGGCTTAAGTCGCATACGTGTGACACTTATGTCAATATCAATATCTGAAAATTTAATTCATCAAAAATATGGTTGTATTTTTGCTGAAATTTTGCATGAATATCGAAATATTAATTTTAATTTATCAAAAATTTTTTGATTATATGATGGACTAAAAGTTATCTAATTCGTCTTACTTTAATTTATTCGAAATTGCTAAGTAATCCCTAAGTAAACTAATAAAAATTATAGAATGATAATAAATGATGATATTTTATTGAGCAAAATTCAAATTCTGCTTTAAGCAAATATGAAATAGACTTAAGAAGCATGCATACGGTATTTACATTTACGACGTTGATGTTGAAACAAACGCAGAATGGGATACCTTCCATGATATAATAAACATTATCAACAACAATCATTTTCAATACTATCAATTCATGGTAATCAAAAAGAAAAATTAAACGAATTTACGAAAAACAAAAGTTTTTTTTTTGAAATTTCTCCCTTATGTCAAAATATTTTTAACTTTAATTTTTAATTTATGTTAGGATTTTTGTTTAAAAATTCTAACTTGTTTCAAAATTTCCACATTACCTCAAAATATTTCTCTCATTTTATTTCAATTTTTTATTTTCAAATTTAACGCCAAACTTTTCAATCTAAAACTTACTTGATAAGCAACCAGTATAGTTATACTTTATTGTTTTCTTAGTATTCTTTGTCATATCTGAAATATCCGTAATATATGGTCCACCGAAAGAAAATTTGATGGCATATGCAAGTGATAAACCTGTTGCTAAATCTGATGGAAAATCATATTTCCATGAATCAATCTGAAATTTGATGAAAAAAATATTTCATTAATTTATTAAAATTCTATCAAATATCCTTTACATATCAAAAAAAAAAAAAAAAAAAAAAAAAAAAGAAAAAAGAGACTAAATGAAACTATGAAAAAGTTAATCATTAATTATGCAACGAATTATATTATTAGAATTATTTGTTAATGCAACAGTAAAGCACATATCGATTTAAATTAGCTGTAAAGTATTTTAAATTATTTTAAAAATTATGAATTTAAAATGTTGAAATTTCTTACTGTCACTTTCAATGATTTATTGGCACGAAATTTTGAATGAAAATAATGTCGATAACCATCGTTATAATTATATGGAAATGTATAAACAAATGACATATCACTTGATGTTATGCCAATATTAATTGAACCATTTTTGCATAATATTACTTGTAACATCCTAAAAAAAAAAAAAAAAAAAAAAAGCGTGAAAAATGTGACGTATAAAATTGATGAATTACATTCGTCAATCTTTACTACACAAAAAAATGTATCATATGGTTATGCAAAATCAAGCGTAATACTAAATGCATTAATTTATTCTTTTATTTTTTTTCAAGTTCAAATTATTTGCATTCGTCAAATTACATTCAAATAATATGATAAAAAGTTCAGAAAAGTAAATAAATTCTAAAAATGAGTTTTATGAAAGTTAAAGGTTATTTTAGTGCTAAAGTATTGAGATAGATATTTGAGGAAGTAAGAATTTCACATTTCACAAACTTATTATGTTTAAAATGAATTGTTGCAAGCGTTTGTGGCTTTGTTAATTTCGTTGATTTTGCCGTATTTGTTGTAGAAAATGCAAAACTGAATGTTTGTTCATCGGCTTCATCCCAATTAAAAATTACTTTCTCGAATATTTCAACTGTATTTAATACTAGTATTGAATTACCCGCAAAGTATGCTCCATCATCTAAAAATACAATAATTATTTATCCAATGGAGAAATACTTGAAAAAAAATCGTAAGCTAAGAAAAAGCGCAATCTCATATAACGAAGATTATACAATTATAAAAGTTATAAAGTAATGAAATGCAAAAATTTGAGGAAATAATATAACAATTTTGAAATAAGTGAAATAAATAATTCAACTTTCATAATTACATTATTGTTTGATATCTATTTTTAAATAAGCACGTTTATTTCACGTATAATATTACGTAAGATGTGACATTCACTGCCTTATTAGCTACTTTCAGAAGAAACTAGTAAATAATTTATTTTCACAAATAATGCATCCGTTACAATAACTTTGAAATAAATTTTAAAAAGGCAGTTCGGAAAAAATTCAATTATTTAACATTGGTATAATATAATTATTGATTACATTTGACAAATGTTTAGCAAAATCAAATTGAATAGGTAATCCGGGAAAATGAATAGAAAGTCCGGAAAAAATTAATTAACTAGAAAGTCTGCAAAAAAGTAAGGTGAAATGAATAAAAAATCAGGAAAAAAAAAAAAGAATCACAATTATTTGATCAAAATATTTGATTTCATTTTCGATATTAGTAATAATAATTGATAATTTTTCATAATTTATAAAATATACCTTCATCACAATATTTGCCATAATAAGATGTTCGAGCACAATTACAATTAATAATATTTTCATCATTTTTTGTCGCTTCCCATTGTACCAAACAGTGGCCACCATTTTTGCATAAATGTTCAATTTTTTGGCAACCCATTTCACAACCATATTTAATCATACCTTTAAAATTATAAAAATTGAAATTTAGGAAAGCAATTTTAACTTTTAAAAAGACAGATTATTAAAGTATCATTTGATTGAAATCATTTGATTTGTATGATAAAGGAAACAAAAGAAAAAAGTTTGCCATTTTTAGTTACTTATTTTCTATATCTTATTTAATCGCTACTATTTCCATTCGTCAAATTTCAGATTAACGAATTTTAAAATAAGGAAGCTATTAGATGAAAAATTAGCATAAACTGTTTTAACTATGTTCATAATTAGATCATTTGATGTATCTCAAATAGTTTGCATCAATTTGATTCATCTTTACCGCTTGTTAACAATTTCAAATAAATTAAGTATTTGAATTTCAACCTGGTTTAGTTGGATAATAAGACCAATAATACTGATTACGCATATCGATTAGCTTTCTATCAATCATTAAACCACGCATGCAACCAAGTAAATTCGGGATAGTTGATCGATAAATCGGTTCCAAGTTACCGAAGTGAATTTCGGTTGGGACACCAGCGACGAATAATAAAACGTATGGATGATTGAAAGTAACACCTTGTTCAGTTATCGGTGAAACCGGTGGTTGTATAATGTCTAAACTTTGAGTGAAATAAGAAATTTGAATTAATGATTGGTAATTTGATAGTTGATGATAGCTAATTTTCCTATCTGAATTGAAATTTTAAAATTTTAAATTAATGAAAAACTGGTGTCTCTTCAAATGATTATCTATTTTTTACTCTTCCATCCAATATATCTCAAATTTGGGAAAAAAAATCTGTAAAAATTATTCTTCCATTAAATGTTGACTTGAAAACTTGAAATTAATGAAAAATTTTAATTTCGAAAAAAAAAATGGGATGAAATACCATCTATATCACGAGTAATTTCGAATTTTTTAATGAAATTATTGGAAAGGTTGCGCTCTCCCGCAATTTGACATATTTCATCGTTAACATTTAATTCAACCATATCCGACGATTGAAATATCATCACTTGGATCCATTTCATTCGATTGTATTCTATAATAAAAGAAAACCAAAACTGTTAGAAAAAAATTTTTTCTTCAAGTTATGTAATTAATAGGATCATCTGAACTTTTCGGTAAAACTTTGTTGGAACATAAAAACATCTGACATTTCCGATTTTCAAGTGTACTTTATTCGATGAGTATTTACGAAATAGTACTTTGGTCAGTAATATTTTTTTTCCCGTCTATGTACAGATAATATCAATTGCTATTGGAAGGTAATTTAGCAAATTACTGGTTAATCAATGAGAAATCTAAAATAACATTTTGTGAAAAGTTTTGCCATTTCAACTATTTATATTATTTCAAATTTTATTTACCATTTCCAATTTTGGCGATAACTTCACAGCGATAAATAGTACGATTGAAATTAAGCGTTAATATCATATGTGAATGATCGGATAAGTGTACCTGTTGTAGCTATTCTTGATTTAAAATTTTTGAAAACGATTTTAGAATATTTGCTTTTTTCTTTGGAATTTTTGGAATTGTCTTTTCGTAATTTTTTACTAATTTAATTTCGAAAACAAATATCAATTAAATATGATATGGAATGAGAAATAAATAAATAATGCAAAATATATACTTTGCCATTTCAGAGCACAGAGTGGAAAAAAAGTTAAGCATAACTGTAGAATATTATGGTAATTAGGGGAAGTATTATCAATTTAATTGATATTGTCGAATATAAGTGATAAGTGATTTGAAGAGATGACGTTAAGAATGATTATAGTTGTAATTTTAAATTCAAAGTCTATCAATAATTTTTATAAGGAAGAAAATAGTTTTGACAAATAGCGATCGGGTCACATTATCCAATCAGAAAATTTGGTCAAACATCTAGAGAGAATCGGAATATTCAGAATAGAAGTGATTATACCATGAAAATGAGAAGGAAGGAAAAGAAGGAACGAAATGATATCACCAACAGAAATCAGTTCAGTAATCTTTCCATATATTTTGTATATCGGTGGATTCAACTGCTGATAGTTCAAATCTCTGGTTTAAGATATTACCAACTGTGCTATTAGGATGTATAATGACAATGTTGACTTTTTGTTGTAAATTTTCATTAATTACTTAAAAATCTTTCTCAATGAAGGAAAAATGTTTGTACGTAAATAAAATGAACACGATATTAATATAAGCTTTTTTTGGATTAATTAAGAAATGATATTTAAAATATTTCAATTGAAAAAAGAAATAAAAAACGCACTAGTTGTTTTCTGAATTTTTGTGGAAAGATTTTAATGCACAGAAGGGGGGAAAGCAAGAAATGATGATTATTTATTAGTATGAAATGCATGAAACTGAGTACCTACCTGTACGAAGTTGTACATTTGATCATGAAGGTAAATAAGTAAAGCATCACGTTGATCAGTACGAAAACTGAATATAATGCGTTGCATTAATGCATTTGCAATAGTAATGTTTTCAGCTTTCAAGAATGCTTCTTTTGAATCGTGGAAGCTTACTTCTGTTCCATAATTAATACCTCAAATTTTTATTTGCAAAAAAAGAGATAACAATTAACAAAAAAAAAAAAAAGAAAAGAATAGGTGCGAAACGCTACTGAATCAATTTCATGAATAAGCTGTATGATCATTTAACAAGTTGTAAATAAAATTGCAACCAGTCCTTTATGAAATACATAAAATTATATGGTAATCGCATACTGATCATAGTATCATCATCAGCGCTTCAAAATTTTGGAAAATTTGCGAAATTACTGTTAGTGATACTACTATAAGATTGTTTTTACTTACCTGTTACAATTGTGAAGTTACCGTCAATGGCTGATTATAATTCTAAGCTTACGGTAACTGGCTACAGTAATGAAACTGCTGCTAATGAACTGCCACACTTTCAAAATTACAGTTACTCTCAAGAGATTACTTATTACTGTTGCGAAAATACTACTACTGTATGTAACCCGCTCCAGAAGTAAAAAAATCTACTAATTAAACGTCAAATGTACTTAATCAGTGATGTGATGGATAGCTACAAAAGGGATATCAGTAAATAAGGAAACGAAAGCAGGAAGCCGCGAATGCCAAATACATCCCAAATACATCGGTTGCGATTACGATGTATCAATCATGATAACAGCTATCAAGTTGTTAACATCAATTTCACGCTTACTCTATATCTGCTAAATTATACGAGATATTAAAGGGCGCAAATAACAGTTCAGGAGGTCTTATGAAAATCCCAAATACATCGGTTACGATTACGATGTATCAATCATGATAACAGCTATCAAGTTGTTAACAACAATTTCACGCTTACTCTATATCTGCTAAATTCCATCAAAGTCTAAATTCAGATTTATTACAAAAATTCGATTCCTTCAGTAAGTACCACTTATTTTTTTCTTTCCTTTGCATGCTTATTTTTCTCAGAATAAATAACGGTTATCATGATCACAAAAACGTTATTCATATAGCTGCTAATAATGATTCTGATCACTTCCAGTCGTAATACTTTTTTACCTATTCATTCACGTATCTTACATATGTACAAATATTTACCCATCGCATACATACCGTAGAATTGAATGTACTGTTGCCTAATGTAAATAATACAATAATTTTTGAAGAAAAGAAGGTAAAACTTAACTTACTATTTTGGCACAAATGTCCCGAATGTACGATAGCATTTTTACAGACACAACGTACTGTATCAGTTGCAAAATCTTCCTCACAACGACTTTCATGTTGGCAATTGTGTAATTCACATTTGTTCACACATTTGTCTCGTAATGTTTGGTGAACTTCTTGAAGTACATCATTTAAAAGTATTTGACGGATACAACCCAAGAAACCATCTTCGCCACTAAAAAAAAATATTGTAGCAATTTTTAGATTGTTGAAAATTTATGAAATCCATATGCATGTCACAATACTCTCGGTGGTTTTCTCTGCCTACCAGTAATGATCTAATCGGTTTTGACTCTATAAATATTTTCTTGCACATATTAATTTACTTACCCACCAATACTTAATTGTATATTGTTAAATAAATATTGCTTAATTACTGTCGTCGCTACCGTATCATCTACTGAGAATCGTATCGATCCATCACGAATATCTACGATAATCCGATGCCAGTATCCATCATTTTTTCTACAAATTAAAAATTCTTTTCAACAACTTATAAACCTATAACGTTATTTTTCTTTTTCCTTCCAGTATAAGTAAAATTTTATTTTCGAAAAATAAGTTACGCTCTTTTTTTCAATTTTTTGGAGATAAAGTGCTGATAAAGACGAGTTAGTATATTTCAAATTCTTGCAAATTAAACAAAATGAATTAAGTTATAAACAAATAAAAATCTTTGGAATCTCAGGGAAAAGAGATTTTTTTTTTTTTTGACATCTTTATAGAAGAAATATATTAATAAACAAATAATTTTAACTTTAGGCTATAATTATCGATGTTGCTTAGAATGTAATTTATAATACGTAGTGTTCTCGCAAATGTCCACTATCTTAATGCATTATTCCATTTTCGATATCCTTTCTCAATTTTTCTTCAGTGGAAATAGAATTCAATGGAATATGATTGCATCCTTCTTTATTTCTATTTTACATCCGATGAGATTGCAACGATGAAATTCAATGACAAGTAAGAACAAAAAGAAAAAAAAAAAAGAAAAACTGTAAACCTTGTTTGTGGGATAAGTGCCAAATTGATCTGATTATCAATTTGTAAATAAAATGCTCTCTCCAACATTGTAATTGCAATGCTTCCATCGTTTGATGAAAGTAATGTTGCACTTTCAATATAAGTACGAAATTCAAAACTTAATATACCACCGTTCCAAGTGCCAATTTCTACCGAGCTAAATTGTTTCCTGATTGTCATTGTATATGCGTTAGATTGGCCCGCTAAAATGAATATTAGAAAATTGAAATTGGAATAATATAAGTTGAATAATTACACAAAGAAGTTTTTCTTATTTCTTCTTCTGCAGAAATGAAATTCAATTGAATGAATGATTTCGTTTTTTTGTTTGTTTAATTTCCTTATTTATTATCATTTTTTCCTATTTGAAAAATTATAGTAAGCAATATATCATAAATATTGTAACATACGTTGTTTTGGTTGTGTGCGTAACATGTACATTTATTATAATTTGATTCAAATTATATTTTAAATCATAGTAGCTGCAAATGATTTAAATAATTTGGTTATTCAGTTACAAATATAGCAAAGGATGATTAGGGAAGAAACTTATGACAGGAATCAAATTAGACAAATCAAGTTGTTCAGTCTATCCATTTGTGAAATTAATCACTAATCATCTTTGCAATAATTAAAAATACTGCTGTAATACCTTCTTTTTCTAACTTTATTACTGATTTGGTCAAAATTTTTAAGTTTAATTATTGTATAAGTTAAAATAGAACAAAATCGAATCAGATGAATATAAAACTGTTAAAATAGTAATAAAATAGAATTATGAATCTGGAATTGGAAATTCCAAATAAATCTTTGCACTCATCATTCAAGATTCTTTCTTGCAAAATTGCTAAAAGATTCCGAAAAATCGATAAATTAAGTTTAAGACTTTGCTTATTGCATGAATGAATAATAACCAAGCACATACCACTTCCAATACAGATCAATGGGCCAAGTGTCAAGTAACCCTTATCAACCGATGGATCACTTAATCGATAGATACCTCGAATTGGCACCTGATTACCTGTCATTACGCCGTAATCACTTGCGACACCACCATTATCACAATTACATTCTAAAAAAACACACATTGTTTCACAATTGTTAAATTTTAAAAAAAAAAAAATTAATTGACAACAAAGATTAATTGCTAAATTCTTGATAATGTGTACTTCGTAGCAACAAAAATTAATTCTTAAACTTTCAACAAATTGTTTGCTTTTTCTTTCGTAATTTTAGAAGCATATAAAGTAAATTCCAATTTGCGCAATACATAGTAAAATATTTAATTGTGAAGTACAGATTCCTCACGCAGTATTATCACGTGCAATAGAATGAATATCATATATTATCGAATAATATCCGATAGAAAAGAAATTAAATAACCTCTATGCATTTAAAAGTGATAAGTTAAAGCAAAGTTGTATCAAACGTTAATTAAGATATCTTAAGAATGTTAACAACATTGCATTGATCTGTGCATCATGCAAGATTCAAAAATTTAATCAAAAAAAGAAAAAAATTTTATTTTATTCAAAACTAATATGGAATCTCTTTTTTTTTTTTGATTTAATTATCCTAAAAATAAATGCTCACTTGTGCATTTATCATCTTGACAGGGACATGTTCCGTCAACGCCGCCAAATCCGCGGAAAAATTCATTTGAGATTGATGTGAACCATGTTTTCATTGTATCGAATCTAGAGATTACAATAGCTTCCATTTGCTTCATTTCAAACTTTTCTACGTTACAATGAAAAAACTTTACAATGATATCCGTAAAATCTATGTTAAAATTTCAACCATTTCTAGGCTAATCGAATGAAACACGTTAAGCGGAAATTTTTTAACGGTTAAAGCTATAAGAGATTTTTCGCAAACTCAATCACATTCGGCGTTTAGCTTTGGCGATATCAAAAATTGTCAGATGGACAATCCCAAATTTTTCACATTGCTTAATATTGCTATCTATCCACTTCAATGATTTACATTATTTCAAATTTCATATATCATTTGAAAATTTTTTCGTCATTTCTTTTTGATTGAAATTAACTCGTCTTTTATAAGAATTGCAAAAATTTTCTTGAAATTTACATTTTGAAGATTCAATATGAACCACAAACAGGTAAAAAAAAATCATAAACTTTACCCAAGCGGTGCTTTACGACAATTATATTGTACTACTTGTGAACAGGATTCGGAATTATTCTTCAAACTTTGCAAAAGTTCATCGTTAAATAATCTTCAATAGCATAGAATTTAGTAAAATTTACAAATTTTTGTAAATTTGACGAATATTTGGGTTCAAAAAATAATTGCAAAATTTTTGCCAATAACTGATATTTGAAAAAAGTAAATTTGTCAAGATTCATGAAAAATATTCTCGAAAACTTACTTATAATTAACAATCATATGAATATCACCCAAATCTTTACTATGAATTATTGTATTATTGGGCATATTGTGTGTAACGATTGTTTTACCATTCTCACAGTACACATATGTTTCCGGTAGAGGTCCGGAACCATCAGGATCGATAAGATACATTCCTGATACAGCATTATCATCCCGGAATATCTCATCACAATTCCATGGTAAAAGTGCTTAAAAACAAAGAAAAATTATGGATTTTTTTGCCTATTATAAAAAATGATAAAAGAACAAAGAAGTGTTAAAGTAAATTTATTTCTCATTTTAAAAACAAATTTAGAAAATTTCTCAAAAAATACTAACTTTAAATTAGCCAAAATTTCCCCATCTTTGAATTTCAACTCAACATTTTGTTTTTATTTAAATTTAGGAAATTATTACAAACTTACAAAATTGACAAGATGCTCCAACAAATCCTTTGCGACAAACACAAATGGGTAAACCATCTTCCTTTATACATTCGACAGAATTTTTGCAAATTGTCGCTTCATCATTTTCACAAATTTGCTTCATCGGTACTTCTGAAGGAAATTTCCTTCTTATTTTTTTTTTCTGATTATTTTGAGTTTTTTGGTTTTTTTCGAGATTTAGCTATTTCTTTTACAATTTTTGAAATTTAACTATTTCTTTTACAAAACGTTTTCTGGAGTTTTTTTAAATTACCATTTGATTATTTGAAAATTACTACATTTTTATCCTTCTAACAGAATTTTTTAAAAAGGAAAATAAGTGAAGAGAAATTAGGTAACTTTACTAGAACGTTTACTGAACATGAAAATAAGTGAGAATAATTTATCTGACTTTAGAAGAACGATTATTACACGTAAAGGTAAGTAAGAGTAATTCAGGTAACCGTAAGAAAACATTTGTTGATTTGTAGAAAAAACTGATGATAATTTTGGTTAGAATTGCCGAAATTTTTTAAATGATTTATTCTTTAGTTTTAATTTCATTCCTATTTCTTTTTTCAAAGAAATATTTAGAAAGTAAAAAGTTGAAAAAGATAATAAT
This sequence comes from Dipetalonema caudispina, assembly GCA_013365325.1. Taxonomy (NCBI): domain Eukaryota; kingdom Metazoa; phylum Nematoda; class Chromadorea; order Rhabditida; family Onchocercidae; genus Dipetalonema; species Dipetalonema caudispina. The sequence continues at coordinate 136,885 of JABVXV010000156.1, forward strand.
AGAAGTAATAAATCATTGATTTCTAATCATTGACATAATTAGCCATGGGATAGAAACAGTTTATATCAAATTTTAACATTTAATATTCCAACAATTTAGAAATGAAATTCAAAACTAACATTCGAAAAAAAAAAACCAACAAAAAAGCACACAACAATAATTATAATTCTACCGAAACAAAGTGAAAATTTGCAAACCTGTAATTACTTTCCATGGAATATCTTCTTTAAATGCGACATGTTTAGCATCATCAATCTGAAATATTATATCCAATTTTCAACTTTTAAATGCTCAAAAAAAAAAAAAACAATTGAAATAATTGAAAATTTTGGTCAATTTGAATTTTCCCTGTTTTCTTTGTTAAGTTAAAAATTTGTAAGACGAAAAAAATTCATCTTTTCATTGGGAACAAAAAATTACTTACTTATTTTGTTTATGACAAATAGAAATTAATTATAATTTTTTAAAATAAAAACTAAAATTCCCATGTAGAAATCTTTGACTCATTTTTTTTCTTCAACTCGTACAAATGCTTAACAAAATACTTTTTTGAAATTTGATAATAAAATGTGCCCAAAAATTTGGATACTGAATTCATTTCGTGCATTTACAATATTGGGTAAGAAATTTGCAAATATTGAATAATATGCTAAAGTTAATACAAATTGATTACAGCCACTTTAGAATTAATCCTAACTTCATTGATTGAATCCTCCAGTTTATTTGTCTTTTCAACATTTAAATATCAATCGCTTGTCATAATGATATTCAAGCCTATTGTTTACATGTTCAGGCTTATGATCAAGTGCAAGTTCATATTTTGATTTAGTGTTATATTCATTTACCTGCTCATCTGTAATTCCATCCAATAATTGCTGGCCGATATTTAGCACCGGAAAAATCTCAATTTCTGGAGCAGTTACGGTAACTAAACCACGTCTATCACAACTTTTCAATTCCGCATTTGCATTTACCTGTAATGTAATAACTTAGAATTTTAACTTAATATTTACTGCAGCTCTATTAGCAGAAATGGAATTAATAATACCTTCGGTGAACCTTTGGCATATCCATCGATTACATCGAAATAATCGATGTAAATTCCACGTAAACATCCGGATAAGCCAACTTCAATATCTCCAGCACAAAAGAATAATTCGTTATCAAATCTATTCAGATATAAAATTGATTTGAAATGAATAATTCTATTGTAATCAATGAATGATTACAAAAATTTTTTCAATTAAAGAAACTCTATCAAATTTGTGAAATTTTTAGCAAATAGATTTGCACGGAATTGATTTCAATTATTACTGAAAAAAAGAATAAACGAAGTGATATTTGAAGTATTTAGTATAATTTTACCTGACATGATAATCTTTGTCATCTATATTTAAATTTGCCGATTTTGCATTACCATTAAGAGTCATACGAACCATATTTATGCTATATTCGAATTCCAACAAAATTTGATTGAATCTGATGAAAAGTATGGAATGAAAAAATAAAAAAATAGCATACAAAAATTTGAATTAATTTCAAAGGAAGCAATTTTCAAATATTATTAGGTATATTATTTTTACATCGATTATTTGATAGCAAATTCAAACTACCTTCCTTCAATTTTGATTGTTGCAGCATTCTACAAAAACAGTATGCCTATAATTTTAACAAAATCGAATTTCCGATCAGTTTACACACAATTTACGCCTTATGTTGCTATCATGTTCAGTTCAGTATAATTATTGCAATCAATTAGATTATTTTGCATTTCATTGCTGCATGATCAATTAATGCTCTAACTGTACAATTTGAAATTTTGAACCAAATTTTTGAAGATCATCTTGTAATGTTGAAAAATTGCTGAGCAAATAATAGCCTCATTATCAATCAATGACGATAGCTTACCTATCACTGTCGAGAGTAACATTATCAAAACTGATTTCAGCAAGATTAGCAATTGTTAGTCGTAGCTGTCCATAAATTAATGCTAATTTAAGTTTGCCAATTGGTTTGTTAGTTTCAAGCGATAAAATTGTCCCATGAATTATTAAGCCTTCATTTACTTCAGTCTAAAATGATAAATAATAATTATAAGTAAGACAATTTCATACAAAAAAAAAAAAAAAAATTTCAAAATGCTTAGTTAATTCAAAAAGATGTAATTATGGATGTATTTGCAAAATTGTATTCGATCGAATTAATCAGATATTTCGAACTGCGAAATTTTTTTTCTCAGTGAGTAAGTCTATACTTTTACTACTATTATTGTTAATTAATTAATTATTTAACCGAAATAATACAATCATATCTAGCTTTTGGGAATTATTTTGCCAAAAATTATGAGACAGAAAGTTTACTGCTGATGCTCATTTTTGTTTCGCTTATTTAAATTTTACCTTGAAATCAATAGATATGATGGTTGGTTGTGATTCATCATCATTGATCTTATAGGAAATATATTGATCCCAAGATACATTCAACGTTTTCATGGCTGAAAGAAGAATTTTTATTGTAATTTCTGAGAGAAAAAAAAAAAGAGACAATTTTCTGTTCTTAACAAAATAAAAGTTAAAATTTGTTTAGATAATTGGGAAATATTGATAATTTCAACAAACCTTCATCACATTGCTTTCCTGACTGATAAGTACCACGACAATTGCATACAGCTGTATGAAATAAATCAATGCAGGTACCCTGAAATCTTCATTTAAAAAAAAAAAAATATGAAGAAATCAATAGCCCTATTAAATTGTTTGCTGCAAGGAAATATGACAAACAACTACTCTAGGACTATTGAACCTATTGCAAAGGTTTGACTTCATCTAGAATTTGCTATTTCTTGTGCGGTATTAACTTAATGAACTTAAAAAGATCACAAAAAGTTACAACAAATTACCAAAATTACAGAATATCGATTCAATCAGAACAACAATTCTTCGAATAATTCCAATGCTTTCTTAATAGCACCGTATGTTTAGCACATGTATAGTTATGTCAAAAAACTATATTATCGTAAATTGATCATGCATATCGATGCAAAATCGTTGTAGAATGTAAAATTAGGATCGCATTAATTTAATGAAATTTTAACAAAAAAAAAAAAAAAAAAAATTAAACCTTATTGCATTGTTTATTTGTACAAAGCATATCACAATTATCTCTGATCTTCTGAGAACGTTTATTTTCTTCCAATTCGAATACAAAACGATTACCAAGCGTTAAGCCAACGATCGTAACACAACCAATTATACCATTTAGCCCGTCTGTAATTCATCATTTTTTTCATTAATTTCTCGTCGTTTAAAATATTTTTTGATACTACTAAAAATATGATAAGATAGCACAATCATAATGTTTGTAACAATATGAATAATAATAATAATAATAATAATAACAATAATAATAATAATAATAATAATAATAATAATAATAATAATAATAATAATAATAATAATAATAATAATAATAATAATAATAATAATAATAATA